>JAURVB010004625.1:0-60184 GCA_033002965.1 Piper betle
TTAGTTGGGAATTTTACCAAGTACTAGCCCATGGGTAGTCCAAAAGTACTTTCAGTACTCCTTCAAACACTGAGGTAGCGTGAAGTATGAGAACGCAACATATTTATAAAATTTGTGGCACTAACTTAACTATCCTTTTGGCACCAGAGTGCCATATGCCATAGTAGGTTTTATAGAGGTTGTGAGGGCGTAAACATATTTGTATGAATATAAATAGTAGTCGTGCTTGTATGATGATATTTTTATAAGTTATTCTGTTTAACACCTGTAACGACCCAGCCCAAAGTGCAAACTAATGGGCTAAGTCATCTCTTCAAAAGTGGTTAACCAAGTTAAAGATCTATAATTCATTCCTACTTATAAATATGATCTTACCATAGTAGGGTATTAGATGTGGGACCAAGTTGATGGATCTCATAATCCACCCACTTTAGGAAATTTTGTCCCCAAAATTCCAACATTTAGCCGTTGTTAGCCTCAGCCCACAACTTTCTTGGCCTGTGACTGGCAGCCTAGCTAGCATCCTTAGTCTAGCCTACCATCTAACACAGAATTAGGAGGCATTGAAGCCATATATAATGACTCAGCCCAAAGTGCAACATAATAGGCTAAGTCATCTTTTCAAAAATGGTTAACTAAAGTTGAAAATCTATAGGTCATTCTCACTTATAAATAGGAATTTATCCCAATAGGTATTTGATGTGGGATTAAGTTGAGGGATCTCACAATCCACCCACCTTAAGAAATTTCATCCCCGAAATTCCTACAGTTGGCTTGTTGGTAGCCCAATCTACGACTTCTTTGGCATGTGATGACAGTCTAGCTAATGTCCCTAGTCCAGCCCACTATCTAACATGAAACCAGGAGGCTTTGATACTATTTGTAACGACCCGACCCAAATTGTAAACTAATGGGCTAAGTCATCTTTTCAAAAGTGGTTAACCAAGTTAAAGATCTATAGTTCATTCTCACTTATAAACACGATCTTACCCCAGTAAGTATTAAATGTGAGACTAAGTTAAGGGATCTCACCTGTAACGACCCGGTCGTTTCGAGCCACAAGCCAAGTGTTATAACATAAAACTAAGTGCCTCGTAAATTAGTTTTCTATAAATTTATCAACATCATAAATAAACCCATGACGTAAAATTTTGGTTAAAAAAATGAAATTAAATTCATATGCAAAGAATTAGTTAAAATTCAAATTGTAAGTCATGCCATGAAATAAAATATAAGATAACCAATGCTCGGAATTAATTAAGACCCATAAAACGAATAGAAATCCCACTGCCATGCAAAAAGACCAAAAATATAATAATTTAAGTAAAAAATCAATTGTCTAATAAGAGAGTCCTCCAACTGTCTCGACTTTAACCAATCCATCCATGCTCACACCTGAGGAGGCAATTCTGCGTTAGTGATAAAAACACTAAGCTATATAATTAAAAGAAATAAGTCACTATGTTCCATAATATCATTAATCGAGTCTTTTAGTGATTATGAGCCTATGTTGAGCTCAAATTATGCCGGGAGGGGTGGCCTCCCCATCCAACTATAATCCCATATATACGCATATACGCTATGTGGCCCATGCCTGTAGTTATCAATATTTTCTATTGACTCAACCTCTTGGTATCACAAGTGTATAATGAGTCATCTTGCGCCATTGCGCCTGACACCCTTTCGGCATATGGGCAGGTATTTCATCTTTCAAAAATTTTAAGGGTGCGGCTCCATGTCAAGCTAAGTAAAATCTTAACTCAGGTTACGCTCAGTGCATGGTGGTCGAATCTGAGCTCAGGCCAACCAGGGTTGTCAAAAAGGAATATACAATATTTCAAGTAATTATACAGATTTGGAAGTATGATGAGGCACCATAATCGCAACGAGAATCCTAATCTGGGAGTCACAAATAGTTTATATGTTAACATGTATAATTCCTTAGTCTAATGCATGAAATGATATGATATGCGGCACTTAACTAGGTACATAAAAAAATAACAATAAAATATATCCCACAACAATTAGTTAATCATTTTGTTAATTACTTATAAGTGAACAATAATAATTTAATATTCAATTAATTGACACGAGCCAAATTTGTATGATCACACCAAATCATTAATCATTATCAGAAAAAATCAAAACATGCCAACAACTAATTAGATTTGTAAGAATGTCATATTTATCAACCCATAAATTAATAATTAATCATATATAATAGTGAATAAAATATTAAAATAGGTAAACAAATGATAATTCCTCAAATGATTAAAATATACTAATAGGTAAGTTATCTATATTCTAACTCATAAATTAATAATCTAGTTTATGCCTCATCAACTATATAAAATATTTAGAATTGTAACCCACATGATAACTTATTAATTCAACCAAAAATAAATAAAATCATATCTATTAATTTGCCCTAATAACTCATTAATAATTTATGTGTTTACTAAAATTAATTTATCATTATCATTGCAAAGAATAACTATAAGTTGATAAATTAACACGACACGAAACTAATGCTTTATTTATTTAATATCAATTTAAAAGTTTGATACCTATATAATGGTTATACTATATATATATATATATATATATATATATATATAGATATATATATATATATGATATATTGGAACAACTTATATCACAACAATTAATTTAAACGGTACATTTTATGGCACATTATATATAATCAATTATTATATTATTCTAAAATAAACCTCTTGTTTTAATTTATAACATTAATAATGATCTACATAGTCTAAAATCAAGAAGAGAAATATTAGCTGGTTAATTAATAGCAAATCTGAATCAGTTATATCCCAAAAGAACTAAAAAGTACTATAATGTCATTACCAACTTAATTGGGCATACACCTAACATGATTTTCTCTCATATGTAAGCATATTAACCTCATGACCCAACTATTCAGGCGTGCAGAAAAACACCAACCATACAAACTAGTTTGTTTATTCATTTTAATTTTTATCATGTATGAAGATCTAGAGGTCAATAAATCAAAATGATGTCAAGTAATAATTAATCTCATTATAATTAAATATTAATAATTTATCAAATATAAGTGTAATAGATGAAATGAAATTACCGGACATCGTTTTAATTTACATACAATATGAATCATGAATTAACGCTAATAATACTTATCATAATACAAAATATTAATAATATTAATATTAATTAATACAAATGGGAAAACTAATCATATTACTGATAAGCACTAAATACAATGATTCATTTAATTCACAAAACAATGGGAAGTACAAAAATAAAATAAAACAGAATGTAAAAAGGAAAAATAGCTATAACTTCCCACTCAAAAATTCATGCAACGATGTGTAAGAATAAGAAATCATACACCCACATGATGAACATGCACATTGAACAAGAAAAAATCAAACAAATCTTCACAATCAAAAGAAAAAAAACTAAGAGATGCATACATGAAGAGGGGGAAAAGAAACAAGGAGAGGGAAAAGAAATGATACAAAATAAGAGGGAAGGCAGAGGAGTAGAGGATCGTTGACGACAGAAGGAAGGGAGAGGAGAAGAAGAGGCTACGATGGTGAAAACATGAAAACTCACCCAAAAGGATTACGCTCGAGTGTTTCATTGTTTTATTATTATTTGATTATTACGGAGTGGCTACACTTTGGAGCACGGCTAACTATCGTTTGTAAGAGGTATACGCCCAAGAGTTTTGGAACGTGACGAGTGAATCCATGTATACAAAACATAATTGGTTGTAGCTGTGTGTGTAAGAGTAACGTGGGTAGGAGGAGTGCATAGAACATATCATTTGAAGACCCATGTGAAGTTTGGGTGTTAGTATTTAATGCCCTAGCATTCGATGGTGCCTTTGTACTTTTTATTAGTATTATTTACTAGCAAGGTACGAAGAATAGGTAACCACAACCCAGTATTTACATTACCACACTCATCACCCTTAAGCCAATTAAGATATTTAATACAATCACTTGAACTAAGAAATAAGAATTGAAGTATGTCACATCATCCAATCTCTTAAGTACATTGGGGATGCGCTTCTTCTATAGTTTGAAGTAATTATTGTATCTTCAAAGTCACCCACTTATTCACAGGGGAGGTTCTGCCTCTATTGTGGCTCGAAGTGATCATATAGGACCATTAAGTCGAAGACTCATCGTATATAGTATGAACTTTGTATGCATTTCTATGAAAACCCATTATGATATCCATCTTAAGCCTCATGGAGGATTGAGATCCACTTCTATAAAACATGTATGTAATAGCCCTATGAGTAGCTTCCAACTTATAATATTATAGTTCAGTATATCCCTTCGGGCCAAATTAGGGTGTTACAGCATCTGTCGCTAGATCTGGAGAAGATGAGGAGATCTTATTGGTTTCTTGTTTTGCAGGTTGAAGGTCTCATTTTTCGGCAACATTTTTGGCCAACTCTGGCCTTCCCGAGGCTGCCTAAGTCCACTATTGTGAAGCCCTCACTTCCCTCTCCAAGTCTAGGCCTTGCTCCACGCGAGGTGAGGAAGATAGAAGGAAACTGCCACACCCTCCATATTTTGAAGCCTCTGTCCACCTGGCCCAAGTGATCACTGGGCACACTCCTATGTCCAAGAGATTCTTCTCATAGTCGGCTACAAACCCCAATCAAGCCCCATCACCGTCGAGGCCCGTCGTCACCAGAATCCAGTCAAGAAAATCTGGTCGGAGAAGGAAGCTGCCACATCCTCCAAGCTTTAAAGCCATCATCCAGCCAGCTTGGGCGATCCCCTACCGTTCCATCACATCCAAGAGTTCATTCACATTACTGGCTACAAGATCCAATTATGCCCCGCCATCATCCATACCACTGCTCACTGAAAAAGCCACAAAAGTCACAGTGATATACCTATCGCGAGGGAACTTTCCAGCAAACTTGTTGCCAACTATCGTCACCTCTTGGTCAATAGACCACCTTTGGTTGACTCCCTTCTTCGAGATCAAATGGCCATAGACTCACTTACCAAACGTATTATTCGAGATGTGCATGGCCCTTATGTTGGAGTGATAGGATTATTCTTAAATTTTATGTATTTCATTAAACTTTATACTATTTTTTGCTATTTATGATAAAGATATATTTTTTATTTTATTCCAATTGTACTAATACACAAAAATAGTATGTCTAATGGGATGAATGACTCTCTCACTAAGTATTCACCTCTATTACTAGAGAGAAATAAGATATGAGACATCGATACTTCATGTAATATATGCCGCCTTGATAAATTTTAAAATATTAATTATGACTTAACCAAAAGGTTATAAAAAATATCTTTATGTGGGAGTTTCCAAAATTATAACCTTTTGTAACTTTATTTTCCTCATGTTATGTTACCAAAAGAGGACCTTAATTTTGGGATTAAATCCCACAATAATTCATAAAATAAAACCTAATTCTCAATAATTTGATATGGAGGTGGCTCTGATGTCACTTGTTATAAATAAACTGTACTTGTTAGAAATAAACTGTATAAACTTGGATCGACTTCATATCAAATCATCAAGAGAAATTAAACTAGATAAATAAAATAAAATAGCGGAAGCGTACCTGAAGCCATAAAGAAACTAAAGTCTGAATCCAGGAAGAGTTTTCAAAACCTAAATTCTCAGTTATGGATCTTCCAAATCCAAGACTAGTTTTCTAAACCAAAGTTCTGGACAATGGGATACCAGAACGAAAACCAGATATGAATTCAGGGACCATAACCTCCTTATTTATAGCCTTAGTTCCATAAATTCAATTCCACCCATTACGAAAGAGAATTTATGAAAAGGTATCTACACATTGAATTCCACACTTTTCTCATTGAATTCCACACTTTAATTTATGGCTCATAACCCTTAACTTTAGTAGATCAATTTAATTTAGCCAACCTTATATAATAACATATGATACAATTCCTGATTCATGTATATATTTATGTCCAATTTCCAACAATCTCCCACTTGGACTTAATATATACACAAAATAATTGTATAACTTTATGAGCTCCAAACATATGTCATTATACCAAAATAACAATCTCGTCCATTAATCAATGTCAATATAGGATCAAGGCGATTTTCGTCACATTGAGCGTAACTAAACCTTCCATGGTCACATACACCAACATAATCAAATGACATAGATCAAGTATGGATGTGTAGCATGAAAATTACATGTAATTTGATCTGAACATGCCTATTTTCAACTGGTCCAACCTTATGAGATCACCAAAATACCAAAACAGAGTGAACCTTAAACCAAAATACTGCAGTTCAATACAAACTCCCACTAAAGTAACATATCATCAAATGATACAATACCCATCTGAGCAACATGCTCATGAAAGACCTTGGGTAGTAATCCTTTAGTAAGCGGATCCGCAACCATGGAGTTTGTTCCAATATGTTCTATTGATACTTTACCACTCTGAACTCTTTCTTTCACAACAAGAAACTTGATCTCTATATGTTTTGATTTAGATGAGCTCCTGTTGTTATTTGAATATGACACTGCAGACTGATTGTCACAAAATATCTTAAGTGGTCTTTCAATATTATCAACAATACGCAGCCCTGTGACAAAATTCCGCAACCATATTCCCTGATTGGATGCCTCATAACAAGCTATGAATTCGGCTGCCATAGTGGAAGAAGCTATGAGTGTCTGCTTAGCACTTTTCCAAGAAATAGCTCCGCCAGCTAGTAGATAGACATAGCCAGAAGTGGATCGACGACTATCTTGACATCCAGCAAAATCGGAATCAGAATATCCTGTGATCTCAAGTTGATCTGATTTCCGATATGTGAGCATGTAATGTTTTGTTTTCTGAAGATACCTCATGACCCTTTTGGCTGCTATCCAGTGATCCAACCCTGGATTACTTAGATATCTGCCCAACATTCCAACAATATACGCAATATCTGGACGCGTACATACTTGAGCATACATAAGACTTCCCACTACTGAAGCATAGGGAATCTTTTGCATTTCCTTTTCTTCTATATCATTTTTGGGGCATTGATTGAGACTGAATTTGTCTCCTTTAGAAACAGGGGTATCTCCTGGTTTACAATTTTGCATGCCAAATCTTTTAAGCACATTTTCTATATATGTCTTTTGTGATAATCCAAGTATACATCGATCGCGATTCCGATGTATTTGAATTCCTAATACAAAAGATGCATTACCAAGATCTTTCATTTCAAATTTCTTTGACAAAAGATTCTTGGTTTCGTGCAAAAAATCTATATTATTACTGGCAAGTAATATATCATCAACATATAAAACCAGGAAAATATACTTACTCCCACTAAACTTATGGTATATACAATCATCAATCACATTCATCTCAAAACCAAATGAGAGAATCACTTGATGAAATTTGTGATACCATTGACGAGAAGCCTGCTTAAGTCCATAGATGGATTTCTTTAATTTGCAAACCATCTTCTTTGAATCTCCTAATACAAAGTTTTCTAGTTGCACCATATAAATTGTTTCATCAATGTCACCATTTAGAAACGCAGTCTTTACATCCATCTGATGTAACTCAAGATCAAAATGTGCCACTAATGCCATAATTATTCTGAACGAGTCTTTCGATGAAACTGGAGAGAAAGTCTCATTATAATCAATGCCTTCCTTTTGAGTAAAGCCCTTTGCAACAAGACGAGCCTTATATCTTTCTATATTACCCTTCGAATCCCTCTTGGTTTTAAATATCCATTTGCAACCAATGGGTTTCGCACCTTCAGGCAATAAGACAAGATCCCAAACGTCATTAGTTTTCATGGACTTCATCTCTTCATTCATGGCATCAATCCACTTTTGAGAATTAGAACTCTTCATGACCTGATGAAAACTGATTGGATCATCATTAACCATTTCATTGTTATCCTCATGTTCTTGGAGAAAGATAATATAATCATCTGAAATTGCTTTTCTCCTTTCTCTTGTGGATCTCCTCAATGGCATTTGCTCTCGAGGTTGTTGAGTTTGTCCTTCAGGTATAACTTGAGTAGGGAGATTCTCGACAAAGTCTTGTAATTCTGGTACTGTTTCTTGAATTACATCAGAAATATGATCCTGATCCTGATTTTTATCAAGAACAATTATGGGAAGAGAATCAGATTCTTCTTCAAAGACAAAGTCTCTAACCTCATTTCCCCCTTCCAAACCAACATCCTCAAAAAACTGGGCATTTCTCGTCTCAAAGAATGACCTTATTGTGGGATCATAAAACTTATACCCTATTGACCGATCAGAGTACCCAACAAAATAACTGCTTATTGTTCTTGAGTCCAGTTTCCTTTCATTCGGCCTATAAGGCCTTGCTTCAGCTGGACAACCCCAAATGCGTAAATGCATTATACTGGGCCTTTTTCCGGTCCATAATTCATAAGGGGTCTTAACTGTTGCTTTTGTTGGTACTCTATTAAGAAGATATACTGCTGTCTTTAGTGCCTCACCCCAGAGTGAATCAGGCAAAGTAGTATGAGCAATCATACTTCTTACCATGTCCTTTAATGTTCGGTTTCGTCTCTCAGCAACACCATTCATACTAGGAGTACCTGGCATTGTGTATTGCGGGACGATTCCACACTCTTCTAGAAATTTGGCAAATGGTCCTGGACGCTGTACACCTGATCCATCATATCTGCCATAGTATTCACCACCACGATCAGATCTGATAGCCTTAATAGTTCTGTCAAGTTGGTTCTCAACTTCAGCTTTATATGCCTTAAATACGTCCAATGCTTGAGACTTCTCATGAATGAGATAAAGGTAACCATAACGAGAATAATCGTCTATGAACGTAATAAAATATTGTTGACCATTCCAAGAAGCCGTAGGGAAGGGCCCACAAATGTCCGTATGTATTAGTTCTAAGACGTTTGAAGATCTATTGGCACCTAGTCTCCTTATATTTGTTTGTTTTCCCTTAATGCACCCAATACAGATTTGAAAATCTGCAAAATTAAGAGAATCAAGAATTCCATCTGACATAAGTCGTACAATTCTTTGTTTAGAAATGTGTCCTAAACGCTTATGCCATAGTAAAGCAGAATTCTCATTGGTTAATTTTCTTTTTGTACCACATAGTTCCACATGCAAGGTTTCATTAAAAGATGCAATAGTATCAAGTAAATATAGATTATCATAAAAAGACAAGGACCCTGTACCCACAATATTTGAATTTAGAAAAAGACTAAACTTATTATTTCTAAATGAACAAGAGTAACCAGATTTGTCCAATATAGAAATAGAAACCAAATTTCGTCTAAAAGACGGTACTACATATGTCTCTTTCAAATCCAAATAAAATCTTGTCTCTAATAATAATCTAAAAATCCCTATTGCTTCAACTATAACTGATTTGCCATCACCCATATAGATGAATCTTTCAGCATCATTTGGCTTTCTGTAACTCAGGCAACCCTGCATTGACACACTTATGTGAGTAGTAGCACCTGAATCTAGCCACCAAGTGTGTATTGGTACTGAAACTAGATTAACCTCAGAACAAACAAAATTAAGAAATGAACCTTTCTTTACACGCCAGGCGTGATACTTAGTGCATTCCTTCTTCATATGTCCAGGTTTACCACAAAAGAAACAGCAAGAAACTTGATTTTCTTTCTTTTGCTGTTGTGTGTGAGACCCATTATCAGCATCCTTAGCCCTCTTTCTTTTCTTATTTTTATCCTTATAGGTACTAGCCAAGTGAGCACTCTCAACCTGTTCTTGTTTCAATCTTTCTTCTTCTTGCACACAATAAGAAATGAGCTCATTAAGAGTCCATTTATCCCTTTGACAGTTGTAACTGACCTTGAATTGACCGAATTGTGCAGGAAGAGAAATTAAAACTAAATGCACGAGCAAATCTTCAGATAGCTCTAACTTTAGTGCTTTTAGTTTTGAAGCAATGTTAGACATCTCTAAGATGTACTCCCTTATGCTTGTTTTGCCTTTATACTTCATTGAAATCAAGTTCGTCAAAAGCGTACTTGTTTCAGCTTTATCATTTTTGACAAAACGCTTTTCAATTTCTTTAAGAAACTCACTGGCTGTAGTAACCTTTTCAGACACATCGCCCCTGAAGGTCTCTGGAATTCCCCGTTTCATGATCATAAGACTCATGCGATTTGAACGTTCTCATTTCTCAATGTCCCGTTTGTCCTCATTGGAACTTTTATCAGTAAGAGAAGCAGGCTGTTCAGTCCTTAATGCAAGGTCAAGATCCATGCAGCCGAGAATAATCATTATGCTTTTTTTCCAATCCTTAAAGTTATCTTTAAGCATTGGTACTGAGTTTATGTTGGCAGAAATTATAGAAGCAGACTGATTAACTGAAGAGAAAACAACATGCCCATAATAAGATTAATAATTTTTAATCCCATTAATAGATACCTAGCACAACATCAATATTTAGTCTTTGGACAGAAATATCAATTTGTAAATGGTACTCTTAGTGCAATAATCAAATATAGATAATAAATCCTGTCAAATAATAAACCTTCCTTTTGGCCGATTTATCATTCACATGGAAACCTGATAATTATCTCATATTTATTATTTTAATGTCATAATCAAATATGGATAATAAATCCTGTCAGATAAAAAACCTTCCTTTTGGCCGATTTATTATCCACATGGAAACCTGATAATTATCCCATATTTATTACAATAATGAGTCTTTAGTGTAGTAAAATATGAACAATAAATCCTGTCAAATAATAAACCTTCCTTTTGGCCGATTTATCATCCACATGGACACTTGATAATTGTCCCATACCTATTACCACATATGAATATAGAATTCTGTCAAACATTAACCTTCCTTTTGGCCGATTAATATCCACATGAATTAAATACTCATAACCGTCTTAATATTTAAAAAATAAATTAATTTCCACAAAAGAGGCTACTTTGGCAGCATATTGTAGTCCTTAATAAATTTTAAAATATTAATTATGACTTAACCAAAAGGTTATAAATAAAATATCTTTATGTGGGAGTTTCCAAAATTATAACCTTTTGTAACTTTATTTTCCTCATGTTATGTTACCAAAAGAGGACCTTAATTTTGGGATTAAATCCCACAATAATTCATAAAATAAAACCTAATTCTCAATAATTTGATATGAAGGTGGCTCTGATGCCACTTGTTATAAATAAACTGTACTTGTTAGAAATAAACTGTATAAACTTGGATCGACTTCATATCAAATCATCAAGAGAAATTAAACTAGATAAATAAAATAAAATAGCGGAAGCGTACCTGAAGCCATAAAGAAACTAAAGTCTGAATCCAGGAAGAGTTTTCAAAACCTAAATTCTCAGTTATGGATCTTCCAAATCCAAGACTAGTTTTCTAAACCAAAGTTCTGGACAATGGGATACCAGAACGAAAACCAGATATGAATTCAGGGACCATAACCTCCTTATTTATAGCCTTAGTTCCATAAATTCAATTCCACCCATTACGAAAGAGAATTTATGAAAATGTATCTACACATTGAATTCCACACTTTTCTCATTGAATTCCACACTTTAATTTATGGCTCATAACCCTTAACTTTAGTAGATCAATTTAATTTAGCCAACCTTATATAATAACATATGATACAATTCCTGATTCATGTATATATTTATGTCCAATTTCCAACATCTAATACTTTAGGTTTCTCATAATATCTCCAGCACTAGAAAGAGTCCAATGATGGAAGGATTTAAATATTTGGACATGCCAATGTTTTGGAGAAATAGTAAGTCAAAATGGTTCCAATTTCTGATTGGAAAGTTAGATTCAAGAATTAAATCTTGGGATGTTTCGTCATTATCTCAAGCTGGAATAACTTGCCTCATTAAATCTGTCACATGTGATGTCCAATTATATCACGAGCTTCTTTGATCTCCCTTCTAATGTGACGAATAAGCTAACTAATCATCGATCTAAATTTTGGTGGGGGAAAAATACAGATAAATTTTGTAGATTCTTAGCTTGGAATAGAATTTTCTTACCTAAATCTGAGGGTGGACAAGGATTGAAGTCCTTGAAAGATATCAAGTTATATCTTCTTACTAAGAAGCGTGGAGAATCATCTCATCGCCCTCCTCTCTCCTTAGTAATATTATGATAGCCAAATATGAGAGAAACAAAGGATGATGAGACTTGTCTTCTTAAAAAACCTTTATGTGGAAAGGCATAGGCAAAGGCCTAAAAAATTTGGAAAATTGTTGGGCCCTTTGGGCCCCTATCTAAGCTCCGAAACTATTGTTGAACCCTTTGGGCCCCCAAAAGAGACTTTAAATAATCAAAGGAAACTCGCAATAGGTGTCACATGCCTCTTTTAATCTAAAAACTAGCTCAAGAAATAAAACTTTCTCATTAGCCTATATACAAGTCACCAATAACCCCTACGACCGATGTGGTACAAACCCAACAACTCCCCTTTACACATTGGGCGCGGCCCGAAACCATCATCATCTGAGACACTTGCTTAAATCAGACGGCACCCACCTGGTAAACTTTTCTTCAATCATCAGGTGGAACTCATGAAGGAAACAACAACAATTGGCATAGGCAAACCCGGCTCAAACTTGGCTCTAATACCACTTGTTTGGCCATTTGGGGCCCCATCCAAACTCTGAAACTATTATTGGACCCTTTGGGCCCCCAATAGGGATTTTAAACAACCAAAAGAAACTCTCAATCGGTGTCACGAGCCTCTCTTAATTTAAAAGCTAGCTTAAAAAATAAGGCTTTCTCATTAGCCTATATACAAGTCACCAATAACCTTTACGACCGATGTGGGGCAAACCCAACAAAAATAATATTTGTTGGTCTGTATGGAATGACCATTCTATTCGTTTGGGGTTAGACCCATGGGTCCCGGATGCCCCTAATTTTGTTCCTCGAGTAAACCATGCATACAGTAATTGGATCTCAAGGCCTGTCTCGGATCTTCAATTGCTGGATACAGGATAGAATATAAACTTAATGAGAGAAGTCCTCATTCTACCAATATTCTCAAACACCTATGGATAGCAGGCAAGATAATTTATCTGGTGTCTCAGCCCATCTGATAAATTCTCAGTTAAATCTTGTTATAATCAGTTGATGAACAGAAGAACATGGGAACTCAACTTATTGGAGAGATTGGTGGAAACATAAATTACATCCGAGACTTTTGCTTCTTGGTTGGAAGATTGGCACTGACCGCCCCCCAACAAGATCTACATGTAATGCTTTAATCCAATTCTATTCTACAATTCTTGATTTGCCAAGAAAATTGCCTAG
Source organism: Piper betle (assembly GCA_033002965.1). Classification (NCBI taxonomy): domain Eukaryota; kingdom Viridiplantae; phylum Streptophyta; class Magnoliopsida; order Piperales; family Piperaceae; genus Piper; species Piper betle. Next base: position 13,362 of record JAURVB010004625.1, read on the forward strand.
AAAACTGGCTAGAAATGTATGAATAAGACTGTAATCGTTAATTAGAACCATACCTTGATCCATGATAATTGTGAGTGAAGAAAGTAATTTTTTCTCTTTTCTTCCTTCACTTTATAGTGTCTTTTCTTTGATAGTGTAGGTAATAGATTAAATTTTTTTACTGTGACATTATGTACCTTCTATAAAGGCAAAGAAAAGGTCGTTACTAGCTCAGAGTAGTTTCATACAATTAACTATCAATAATATAACTTTTTGGAGATTACACCTTTCAACTTCTATAAACCTGATATAAGAGATTAATTTTAATTAATGAGATTAGTTAATAAACTTACACTAATATCTTAGCAAGGAACATTAACTTATCAGATATTTGATGTCTTCTATGCAAAAATCATTGCGAGACGGCTTTGCATCTCTTTTGTCAATGTTAAGTTATTCGTTCTATTCTATTTGTGCTGGCAAATATTAGAATTCAGAATTTTGATTGTCATAGAACAACTGATCTCATAAAATTGCGCATTGACTGCGCTAAAAGAGAAAGGGATGCTTCGACTATTCTCAAAATTCTTCTTGTGGCTGATGAGATCTGAACAACCATAATTAAATTATTGCATCAATCTATTACGGATTGGAGGATTTCAGATATTATCTCAACATGTATTCTGACCATGTCCATGAATCAGCTCTTATCATTAATCATTTGCCAAGACCCATCCTAAGACCTATTCACTTCGTAAGTTACTAATCTGGCTAGTTTACGGAATTAAAACCGGAATTTGGCTCGGTGTATATTTTTAATAAAAGCTAACATTTCTCAAGTTCCTATGATGACCCGGCCCAAGTGGAATGAGTTGGACTAATAGGAATGCCAAATTAATAGGAAATATTGTACAAGTGTATCCAACTTATCTTTATTTTTGCTCATGTTTATTCATAATTTTTGTGCAAAATTTTTGGGCTTGATCCTCGCTTGTATTTGCACAACAACCTCTACGACCGATGTGGGACAAACCCAACAACTCTCCTTCACACATCGGGCATGACCTGAAACCATCATCGTCTAACTCCCCTTAAATCAGACGACACCCACTTAGCAAACTCGTCTTCAAACGACACCCACTTAGCAAACTCCCCCATCATCGTCTAACTCCCCTTAAATCAGACGACACCCACTTAGCAAACTCGTCTTCAAACGACACCCACTTAGCAAACTCCTCTTCACCCACTTAGCTCGTCTTCAAACGACACCCATTTAGCAAACTCCTCTTCAAATCATTAGGTAAACAATAGGTAAACAACAACAATCGGCGCAATCGGCGGCGGCAAACTTGACTCTAATACCGTTGTTAAGCTCTTTCGGCCCACACCCAAGCTTCAAAACCATTGTTGGACCCTTCGGGCCCTTAAAAGAGATTTTAAACATCCAAAGGATAGGTGTCGCAAGCTTTTCTTAATCTAAAAGCTAGTTTAAGGAATAAGACTTTCCCATTAATTTATATACAAGTCACCAACAACTTCTATAACTGATGTGGGACAAACCCAACATTCACCACTAGTTTTTACGCCAAATCATTTTCATAATTTCCAGAAGTGAAGTGTACAAAACATAGAAATTGGAAGACAATTTCAAGATAAATAAAGCTAGCCATGAAAAACAGGGACAACGCCTATCACCAGTTTTCTCTTCCATAAACCCTTTTCACAACTTATACCAGCAGGACTGTATTCCTTCAAAACTGGATAACAAGTTTGGTGTCTTTCTATGACCTCGTGGGCTTAGGGGAGGAGATTACTGGAACTGCCACAGCCACCCATTGCTTTATTCCTTGAACCGTATCTCCTTGTCTGATTGAGTCAATTGAGCTTCTTCCAATCACGTTTACTCTTCTGTTTGAACTTGGTTAAATTAGACGGCCGTTGGCTGGCCCAATTGTTGAGCCCAACCTATGTTTTATTTATTGCCTCCGTCTTCATGCCGTCATGCATTTAGTCCGGACTCCAATCATGATAGAGACTATACAAGTCACACCATAGCATTAAAAGCATACTTATCACCGCGTAATAATTCAGAGAGCTTGAGAATTAGTAGAAACTTCAATTTGGAGATGGTGGAAACAAGTTACCAAAAGTTGGCCAATACAAGTACATGCGCAGTGTTGTGCAGTATACTAAATTCTATCTTCAGAGCCTCGCTTTCCATCTTCAATTGATTTTTTTCTCCATTTGATAAAGATTGAAGAGGACCACCTCTGTGAAGAAGAACCATCATGGAAAGGGGGAAAGCACCCACATAAATAAATCAAGTTATCAACCAAGTGGTCAATGTTCCTCACAGCACGCATTTGTCCAAGGTATTAATCTGCTCCACACATTTTCATAATGTCAAGTGAGGGAAAGAGAAGATGGCATTAGTCTCGGTCGCCTTATTTTAAGTTTTGTGAGTGAGTTATTTTTATTGGAACAATTACACTGAACGGAGAAAATAACATATTAATGAAGCCCAAAATAAGTAATATAGCCCGAGTGCAGCTGAGGTACAATGAAGATGGCAAAATAATTTCCAGTAACCAAAAATTGGTTTTCTACTTTGAGGAGATTTTTCATTTAAAATTTGGAATTGCAAAGTTCAACGTTTTTTTTGGAAAGAAGAAAGATGGCAATGCAAAGTTCAAAAACTAAAACTATAACAAGTGATGGGAATAAAAATCTCTTCCTTAACAAAAGAAACTCGCTTTGAAGAAAAGCCAAGTCCGAGCATCAATCAATATTCTACGTAGGAAGAGAAGTCCTAAACCTACCAGCTTAATTGTTGAATGATTGAATCCAACAAACAACCCCACATTATCCTAACAAATATACATGACTTGCACAAATTTGATCTACCAATATCTTACCTATTAAATTTCCCAACTTAGCGGATCATTAGGTATGGTTTGAATCTTAATATGAACTTCTGTAGCTTGGACCCCTCATTAATTTTTGGTTTGAGGATATCAACACATTGGGAAAATGTGCCTTTGATTTTAGCGGCAGACATGGCTAATAATAGTGCTAATTGAGTGAGTCAGCTCGTGAATATTTAGTGTTCGGCTCATTTCGATTAGACTCGAAATTCGGCATTTAAATACTTGAGCTCGAACTTGATTTGAACTCAAATCTTTCGAGTCGAGTTTTGAGTAAGGCAGTGTTCGACTTTATTTGACTCGATTATAATTCGAACGACTCGTCGCTCGAATCGATAAAATAAAATAATAATATAATCTTTATATTATATATATATACGATAAGTATAATTATAACTAATTATATTTATTTATATACAATATAATAATAAAGTAGTGAGATATGTTAGATGGGAAGTATCAAAGTCTAAGACTTAAGTGACAAAAAAAGAAAAAAGAAAAAAGAAAAAAGAACTCAAAATCAGCTATATACCACAAAAAAACTGACATAAAAATTGATTTCAATTTTATTTCCTTGGCCATGGCAATTCAGCGATTGCTTTAAGCCAACTAAAAGCAAAATATGTTCATGTTGAAAATCTCTACCTATAACAACTATTGGATGAGAAAAGAAAAAACATTTTTATGACAAAAATTGATTTCAAGAGACGTAAAAAAATTCAAGAAAAATATACGTAAACTAGCTGCTAGTAGAATAGTTATGAATGAAATTGGGAGACAAAATATAACCATAATTTTTTGAGCAATTGTACCAATCACTCAAAAATAAAGTTACTCACACAAATTTAAATCTACCATCTTATTAACCATTCCTTAATAATGCCCAACTTCATGAATCATGACTAGGCATGGTATGAACCTTAACACAAATTTCTAAAACCTACCCACATGACAACTATACAATCCATATTAGAAAAACTATATGATTAACAACAAAGTTCTAAACAAATTTATACATAAACTACTAGCTGATAAACTATCTTCCAATAAAGTTGTAATAATAATTAATAAGACCATACAAAATGACCACAAAAATAATAGCTCAAAACCTACGTTTCCATGGCTTCCTCCTGCAACTATGATCACAAGCAGCAATCTTCATCTGCACGCTCTCGAACTCCGCCACCTGGCAGGGCAAGGTGATGCCGCCGGGGTGGTGGAACCCGAACTCCATCTCCGCCTCCTTCAACAGCCGCCCAAACAGCGGGTGGTTGAAGTAGAACAAAGGCACCAAATACCGATGGTGGTCGTCCTCCTCTTTACCAACGTACACGGCCAAGTGCCCCTTCGGCACCGCTGCGGCCTCCTTCTCCACCGCTGCCTCCCCCGGCCTGTCTCCGAGCCGAGCATAGCCAGAGAGTCTCGGCCGAAGTAGCTTGTCGCCCAACCGCCGACCCCAGCTACATAGCTTGGCAATTGCCATGTTTCTCTTGTGCCCATGATCACTCCAACCTAGGCTGGCACACCGCCTTCGCCCGGCCGGCGATCGGCGGCGGAGCCATCTCCAGAGTTTCACGATCTTCCTTCCAACCCTGAAAGTTCTCATTTTGAACGTATGTATGAAAATTCAAGAAGAAAGATATGTGGTGGTTATTAGGAGAAGGGCCAAGGGTCTGCAATGGACATGGCGAGGCGAAAGAGGGTGAGGCAGACGTCGGAAAGGGGAGAGGGGATGTTGGACATGGTTTAACCCAATGCACCTGTTCTCCCCAATTTCAATGAAGAAGGTAGATCAAAGGGCTGCTAAGCATTAATTATCCCTTTGTAACCATATATCTCGAAAGTCTCAATATCTTTCTTTAACTCTGTGTAGTAGATAAATAAACGCTAAGTCTTAAAGATGAGATAGTAGTGGATGTACCATTCTTTGTCTTCCCCTTAGCTCTATTGTTTGATATGGAACAGTTTTGTTGGGTCTTTATATAAAGAAGAAGAGATAAGAGACGTGGAAATTGTGGAAGGAAAAAAAGATGGTCGGCTAAGGAATCAGCCAATTGCGGTGGTGGTGGGGGATTTTGGAAATCAATTGATTGGACTTTGTAAATCATAGGTCAAATGGGTAATTAGGAATTTAGAATCTAAAATTGAGTAGCAGTTGCATAATTTTGAATATATGATTGTACGAGCTAGTCGGCTAATTTAACCGATATTTAATTAAATATTAATTTTAAAAATATTTTTAATATCTAATATAATACTTAATTTGTAATTTTAAAATGCCATTATTGAACTAGTTTTACCCGTTGCATTAAATGCATTTCTTAAATATAAATTTGGTATATAATAAGAGAAGGATTAATATCAACCTATTATGATCATATAGTTATTATTTTTTTCAAAGGACAAAAGTTATCTCATCATCTAACCATCCTTAAAATTTAAAGACTTGTATTAACTTTAGCGGATATAAGAGTATCCACACTAGCTGATTCTAGTTTTTTACGTATAATAATTGATACAGTTGAAAATTTTTTTGAGTGGGGAATGGAATAGCCAATATAAAATGAGATTAATAAAGATATAGATGATAATAGTTAATGGATGGCGAGCATTCAAATGGGTAAAGAATGGTGACGGCCGCTACACGATTCTTGTTTTCCGTGGAAGTGGCAACACGGAACTCCGACAAAGCGAGTTATGTTATCTGCTCAATCTTTCTTTCAAGTTCATTACAAAAAAATAAATAACGACACCTATGTTCCAAGTTATAGGTCAAGTATTACAACATAAAATTAAATACTTTATAAATAAATTCTATTAATTTATCATAATAAATAAATCCATACTAAAGTATTAGTTAAGGTTTAAATTTTAACTCATACAATAAAATAAAAATATTAAATAACTAAAACTTGAAATTCATTAAGGCCCATGTAACAAATCAAAATCTCGCTACCACATAAGCCGATCAGAAATACAGTAACAATTAAAATAATAAAAATTAGAGTCCAACAACATAATCCTTCAGCTATGCCAGACTCTAACCCATTTGTCCATACTTGCACATACAGAAATAATCCCTTTTTAATGATAAAAATACTAAGTTATATAATTATAATAAAATAAATTAATATATTTTACAATATTATTAATCAAGTCTTTAAGTAATGAACCTACTATTGAATAACTATAATCACATATTTATTAATATTTTCATAAAATATAATAATTTATTTCCATTCACTTGATTAAAATTTTACCCACAAAATAAATACCTTATTAGCATGATAACTACCCAACTAACAACAATTTAGATATTAATACTTGTTTAGTGATAATCCAAATTAATAAAACCCAATAATTAATATTACTTTAATTAATATTTCAAATTAAACTCCACACTTACCAAAAATTTTAATTTTAGAAAATTAAATACCAGTGTTTCCGAGACCCATTAAGTTACCATATTTATATTACTACCCGTAAATAAGTTATAACACACTGCTGAAAATACTCTTAATTACAATAATTGGCAAACAAATTCATAACCTGATTAACATGTCATTTGGCCCACCTTATATATATTCATCGATAGCATTTTATTACCTATTCTAATATATACTCACCATCTATAATTGTTAATTGCAAAACTTGCTCAATCCATAATTAATTACTCGCCAACATTAGACAACCTATTTTAGTTAAACATACAATTTTAAAAAATATAACAATAATAAGTTAAGGTCAATTAATCAATCAAATCAAGAATAAGTTAACTAACTTGAATAACCAACCTCTTAATCTATCCCTTAGAAAAAAAATGTTCTCAATGCATATCTTAAATATTTCATAAGTAAATACAAAACGATATGACTAAATAGATAATAATTATCATACCCTTTACATTTACTATAACATCGTACAATTAATTCCAAAGTCTTCATTTCAAATATTAATAAAATTTAATTATGTTTTAATTTGAATAAAGTTGTAGATCCACATCCCCCAACCCAATAAATTTAAATGCATGTCTCTACTAATTATAATCTTGTTACTAATTATCTAATTAATCCTTTATCAATAGCCTCAAAGACTCCAGCTTTAATCAAATAATATCTTGCTAATAGTATTTATACATGTGCAAATATTATGGTTTAGTAATGTACCCTCTAGATGTACGGATAATACTCATTACTCAATAATTATTCTCTATGCAAAACTCAACAAATATTATAAAACCCAACACTTATTGCAATATAACTATTTATAAGCATTAAATCATATCCTTCTAGCAACAATTAACAACATAGGAAGATAAAATGGATGATCCAAAATAACAAAAGAAAATGATAAAGTAAAGATGATAAAAATCACCAATTCGAATGGGACTATTAGTTAACTAATAGTTTAAAACTTTTACGGTCAGTATGGGATGTTCATCTTATAATATAATTTAGTGAGAAATTTTATTTTTTTCTTAGGCCGATTCACCAAAAAGTCAGCAATTTTCTAACTAAGTTTAAACTGTTTTTATTCCAAAAACTCCTGCCTCCATTTTAGGGCTTTCCAATTCACAATCTATAAATGACGCCATTCTCATAAATTAATTTTATGCTTGGTTTTCTACATCAAATAATAAAATTTATTGAAGTAATTATTTTTTTAATATTGCTAAATTTATATTTTAAAATAATATTAATTATATTTATCAATTTTGAGTGTCAAAAGAGCAATATATACTAATTTGTCTAACTTTTATTTACTTTAGGGACTTTGGTTGCCATGAAATTATATAAAAGAAATATAAAATCTGGAGAGAAAAAATTTTCTTTGTTTAGATGTCTAGAAATATAGCCAAAAGAAATTTTATTTTTAGCTGATAACAAATTTATGTATAAAATTTACGAAGTAATATTTTTTCGTCGAAAACAAACTAAAGAAAATTGGAGAAATTTTGAGAAATGGACGTGAAAAAGAAATATTTTACGCTCATCATATTTTCTTACCATACATACACGTGGGAGAAATCTTTAAAATTGTCATGTCATTTTATTTCATTAAATTTATATGTCCTATGAATTTTTTAATTTATACAATTTACAAGCCAAACAAGCGGTCGTTTATGAGTTAATTTGGATTTTTTTTGTAGTCAACTCCACTTTATGACTATAGCTGTTTTTAAACAATGCTTCCCGACATCATACATTGAAGTAAACGGACGTGGGATGCTTCCATGTAACCATATGTATTTCAACTATAGGATGAGGGTCCAAATCATCTTCTCTACCATATTCCTCGTTCAATGTAAAACAAAGAATATTGGCTTCCATGTTGTACTATTGTTCGCCAAAGGACAAATTGATTGACTGGTAATAGCTTGAGACTTTATAATTTATTCTCATACGGCATTTGTATTTCTTTATCACAAGCAAGCAAGAGACGGGCATTTTATTCAAGGTTTAAACAACAGCCTAAAATATGTGGCTCTGTTTTGGCTCTTACTATTAGAGCAATAATCCGACAAGAAATGGTTGTTATCAATTGGGCTAGACCCGTGGGTTTGGTGCAACTTAGGTTTCCATTTTGCTAATTTTCTTATAAAAGCTGCATGCATTTTTGTTAGGGGAATAACAGTACTTGTGTTGTCCTCACTCAAAATCTTACCTGTTAGACATTATTTTATTTTTGAAGAAATAGGTTTATGGGATCCCATTGGATAGTCAAAGAGCACATCTATTCGTTAAAACAGTTGTTTACCAAAAAAATATAAACTTTTGAGTAAAAGGATACAACCATTTAATGGTTGTCACCTTTCACATATTATAAATTACTGTCCAATTGACGATCACGCAAATAATCATATTAATTAGATTCTAATAACTCCATACACTAGTTTACCCCATAAATTAAATATTTACCAATATGTGATTTCAGTTTCGACCGGAGAGCGATTATTATATATATTTTAATTTTCATAGGCTACATTTAATCTTCACTACCAAGCAAAAGAACAGCGTAATGATCTTCGGGTGGTGGATTTTGATGCCACTCATCGCAACAAATAAAATCTCACCTTGTTGTAATATTGTCGAAATTATGAAATTATCAAAAATAAATCACAATTTTATTTTTTTTTAAAAAGACATAGTTTCTTGATGTCGGATTGGTATTTAAGCTACCAAATTCACCTTCCACCCGAAGAGACTGTGGTTCTACCTATACACATAGGATGTCTCCCTTATTCACAATTGACGTAAAACTATCAAAGCAAACATTACTTTGTGCACCTTGTGGAGAGTTTGAATATTATTTTCATAACATGGTTAAGCTATAATTTTAAAATTCTTTTTGACTCCAAAAACTCTTTGAGTCAACTACACTTTATAATTATGACTCTAAAAATTTTTCGAGTTAACTCCACTTCATAACTCTAAGAGTGAAACTTTACAAATGACTATATGTTGATAGATTTTATGACGGATTCCTTGAGTTTCTTGTAGTTTCCCTAAGTCATGTAAAAAAAGTTTGGGAAATGTTTTATCTTTCTGTAGTTTAATTAAATCAATAGTTTAAAATAACATAAATAATATATTTTTCAATTTTAAGTGTCGAAGTAAGCTACAAATTTGATATGTTTTACTTAGATTGAAAATTTTATATAAATAACTTTCGAGTAAGCTTGAAGTCTATTCCACTCCATCGTTTATCGAGTTGACTCTAAATTCCAAGGTTGTAAACTATAAGTTAAACTATTTAAATTAAAAAACAGAGCTTCAAACTAATCTGAAAATACATGCTCAAATGAATGTTAATTTGCCTCATTGTGCCCCCTGGATGTGTATTCTATGCTATGTCTACGTATGTTACGACGCTATTTTTTTACGTGAAAGTGAGTGTGTTAGTGTAAACAATATAATTGGGTTTTTTCTTTGAAAAATAATTAAACTATATCTAAATTTACAACAACCATTTGAAAAAAGCATTTAGCTAACGCATCTCCGCAAATGCCCCAATAAAGAATGACCACAATTTAATAGCTCAAAGAATAGTAATATGTTCTCCTGGCCTACGAATATTTTGTCTAATAAATTTGCTAGGGCGATTTATTCTTGGCGTCTATATTCTACCTCATAATATGAATTCTTTATGTGTGCTTCGTGCAAGGTTCATATCAATTATCTTGTTTGGTCTTGTAGTATATTCAATATAACTTTTAGCAAAGCTAAGTAATGGCTTGTAGTTTCTTTTTTAAATGACTTGTAAATGAAATGAATGATGAAATGATTTTTTTGAACCAAAAAAAAGAAGAAAAGGTTTGTTCAAAGGTTCATTGGATATTTGAGATTTTACGATGCTTCGCTGTCTTTTGCAGCCAGATTGATGTGTGGATGAAACGGAATTTTGCCTGCGTGTTGTTGGTGGCCACTTAGAGAAGAACTCGTATATATACTCGAGAAGTCACCCATGGCAGGAATATATTGGCCTATTGTACCCATCGTTACCAAATGAAAAGTAGGCATACTGGTTTTATGGGATATAATTCATATTTTTCAAAGACCAATCTAGGTAGCTATTCGACCAAATAACAAATTGATGATGATGAGAGTATGGTAATAAGCTAATACGTACTTTGGGCGGTACACCTGGTACCGACAGCGAGATTAAACAAAGAAGTAGGTCCTTGATGTTGAATCCAAACAAATATTTCAAGTTGTAGTCCTTGTTTAAATCAAATGGTTTACCTAACTTGCGACTTTTATATGGTTGGAGATACGTTTCTTGGGGCTAGACATTTTAGGCCAGCAGTTTATTGCTTCAAATAAATGAAAATTACGCTTGGTAGTTGCTAAAACAAACTGGGAACCTAGACATTCCCATGTATTATATTGGAGAATGACAAATACCAATAACGAAACCAGAACATTCTGAAACATCTGTTCATGATACACCTTCCCAAGAACATGTTATAAATATGATCAGATCAAACGAGTATGATTGAGCAATGGCATAATGCATACTCCTTATATATGTACACAAACTATTGTAATGCCAAACTATATTATGTCGATGAATATGCTTTATCCATGGCATTAAAACTTTCCAATTAAAATCTATGAATGAATTTAGTGACAATACTCCGTAATTTACTCTAACAAAATTAATCAATTAGCTTTAAAAATAATATAACTTATATATTTATTGATTTAGAATCTTTGAGAAATATTTACTCATTCATTTATTTCCTTATGCTGCATTGGAAAAAAAGAGTTCAAGTAATGTTCAAGTAATCCAAGTCATACATTTGGTGTTGACTCTCACTAGTAGAAAATCAGTCTTTAGCAACCGGAAATTGTATGGCTGAAGACCATAAATGTGGTCGCTGATAAAATTTGCGACCACATATTTCGGTTGCAATAGCTAAGGTTGCTAATAAAATTTGTGCAAGGAAAAATCTGGCTGCAACAATGCAACTGGACTCACCCATTTCAGTCCAGTTCTAAATTAGGGACCATATTTGCGGTCGAAAACCAAGTTACAAATTATTTGTACATGGATTTCCTATTGCAAATTCGGTTTCAACTTCAGTTCCACAATGGTTTCTTTCCAGTCGCTAACTATTTGTGACCGGCCCTTAGTTGCAAAGTGGATGCAACTTGTTCGCAACTCTGCACAAAATAACCCGAAAATTTTTACAATAATTGTTATTTTTTGGTTTACCTGTTTAATAACAAAAGATTATAAATGAATAGATATGATGATAAAAAATATATAAAAACATAGAATAGAAGTTAGATCTAAAATACAATAAAATATTCAATGTCGTACATGAAATAAAAACCTAGCTATGCCTATATCAAGGGAGGGGCGGGAGGATCATGAGGGGGCATATCAGGATCATAATTAAAAGGACGACAACATTGTTCTCTACATATGGTCATTATATGACAAAACATCTTAGTGTCCAAAGCAATAATAGTGGACTGAACAAGTCGGCCATCTCTCTTTTGTCGGGAAACTGGGTAAGCATGCAGTCTCAAACCTCAGCCTCCGCTCTCATCTCCTCCCTCATCCTCGTGATCTATATCTGTCTATCTTATTCGTGGGTCTCTAAATCTTCGAGCTAGCAGAGGATAAACTCATCAGGGTGAGGAGTCTTGCTCATTGTACCAACACCAAACCAAACATGTGACTCGAGAGGGAGGTGGCGCATTGCCATCAATGTAGATCTTCATCCATAATACCGATCCTTGTTTGGCTCTTTGACTGTATATTAGTATGCCAATTGACTAGCTAAAAGAATCAATACCATATGTCGACTCTATACGCTCTAAATATCTAGCCTGAAAAAATGTTATTGATTAGCATATATCTGTTAACCACTCATTTTAAAAAAAAATGCACAAAATGATAATATCATATAACATTACGTAAAAAAACTTTGATATATTAGAATTTGCTAATAAAATCATTACAAAGTATATAATTTAAAAGGATATCCAGCAGAGTCTAACCTGGAAATAGAATATTAGAAAATTTTCATACTTTGACAAATCTCATATATCATATTTCATAATTTCATAATTCATATTTCATACAAAAATTATATATTTATTTAACAATTTCACATTCATCAAGGAGGAAATGATTGGTCTTCACATGGGTCTTTCCTATAAAGCCAAAACAATATAGAAATTCATCCAATCCATGTTTCTTCATTTACCCGAATTGTTGGCAACAATCAAATATTTGACAAATAGTAAAAAATAGAATTGTAATGTCGTAATTCGAACCAAACTAACTTGTGCAAATTTCACAATTCCAACATATTTCTAAATGGAAATTTAAACTCATTTATTCACTTATTTAAAAATTACGAAACAAAAAGAAATAAAAGAAAATATGAAAGCTTACCATCATAGCATCGGACTTCTTATTGGCATATGCACCTTCCCTTTGTCTTTTCGGTGCGTTTGGTCAAGCAAAACTGATCACAGGATAGGGTCTCCCAGCTCTTTCTCTAGCATTGTGAAAGAACTTAAATAAGTTAGAACATAACCAAATGATGAATAAAATAATTTAAGAAAAGTTATCATTCTAAGTGTTTTTCATGGATCTCTAAACTAAGAGATCCACCAATATGACAGGATATTTCACTGTCCATCTCCATCATCCGGTTCTTATTTTTCTCTGATAGCTCCCCAAATCCATCAGTAACCCAGGGATCCTAGATGAGATGCTATCAGATATTAGGCTAAATTCAAGAAGGCCAACCTTCCTCCACACAATCTGCAAGGTCCCCTATGTTCAACTGTGTGAGTGGTGCATCCCTCGCTCCCTTCGTCATCCATTTATATAATTTGGGGGCTACCTTGAAGAAGGCAGCTCACGCCTGTACCTCATTCTCTGGCATCCATGTATAGTTCGCTTGAAATAAAATTGAACAATTTTACAAGTTAGGTAATACATTTTTCATGGACAAATAATGTAAATTAAATGTTAGTATAATTTGCCACCCACTCTCTACACCATATATCCCTGAGATTAGAGGTATGTCAGTCCACCTTAGATATGGTCTATGAAACTTGCTCTTAATGGCGACACTAATCTATCTCAACATACTCAGATTAAGAAGTCTATAAAATTCATAAAATAATTAGAATACGCTCATCCCAGATCTGCATTAAAATTAAATTCACAATATTAGAGTATGAATATGAAAATATTACCTCCCCTTAATTGGATAAAACAAGACTCTGAAAGATAAATCAGTGCACGACACCTGATGTCTATTCAGTCCATGATGCTATCGAGAACTACCTGCCTAGTTGATGACCTCGGCACGAGCTTCCTCCACATCATCGCCCAATGGGGGTATATGGGCATTCTCATTCGGTGGCGATGCAATCGGCTCATTCATTTGACCCCTGTCATGGGATCTAGATGTACTTGACTTGCTCCCAAGTCGAACTAGACAATGACTAGAAACCATATCTACGTTCATAAAGTTTGTAAATATATGATTTTGAAATTATTTTTTTGCATACGAGGATTACAAAAGTATTCTAAAAAATTACGTTATTAGTTGTCATATTGTTATTCATCTTTAGATACTGATTATGAATGTGAATATGAAGTCTCTTCATATCTACTAGATCACGAAACATATAATTCTTCTATATCTACTTTATCATTTATATCTGAATACCCTAGTGAATGAGATGCTATTTTGGGGCCATTATCTAGTCGAGGGCCACTTATTTGTGTATGATCTCATCTTCATACATGTTATCTACTTCTTCATTGATCGAGTCATGGTAGTGTGCCGATTGATGAGAAGCCTCAAAATGAGGGCCACCAACATCATATACAATCCCTTAAAATGTAAATTGTCCTCATCAATTGCACATGAACTTGAGCTTCCATATTTATAACTTCCAAATTAAGACAAGATAGAAGTAGTAAACTCTCACTATGAGAGGTCTAGATATAATGTGCTAGTGTAAATTTGTAATAATATAAATGTTGCTTAACATCATTTCGTGCCATACTCCACCGATTGACACATCAATTGCATGAACAAAGAAGTTCTAAATTACCAACAATTTTTGGGTGCAAGAATGCAAATCAAGAAACATCTCAACTCCTCGCTCATAATCTAGATTAAACATTTCTCTTCTTAACCACCTTTTATACATCAAATTACGCTTATTGACATTCATTATCATATGCACTAATCATCAAAAACAAATTAATTAAGATGTCATGATACAATAACATGCATTAGTGTTTGTACATTTATATGAAATGAATGTTCATAATACGTGAAAATTATTATTTTACATGATTATGAATTAAAACTTTAACAAATTAAATTCAATTATGAAATCATAGTGTTCAACTCAACTCAAAACTAATTGAGTAAAAACTAAGTAATGTACTTGATCTTATGAAATTATAGGGTTAACTATACTTCAAATTAATTCACTAGAAAATCATTAATTTGAATACTCCAAATTAAACAAGGTGTCATCAGATTAGTTCAATAATTAATTTACACATCTATTGTCAATCATCACAAAAATTAAATATAATTATGCTAATAATACTCTCACAATAATTATCTTAAATATTATTGTTCGGATGCAGGATTGTTTGTCCTTGCAGACCACGTCTTTTGATTCGGGTTCGAGGGTTTGGTGGGACTAAGGTGCCCTTGCCGCACAAAAAATAGTGCGATAAAAGTAAAATATCACAGACATAAAATAACAGGCAGGAAATTTTATGTTATTCCTTAGGGTTCAACTTGAATCCCTAAGTTAATCCATAGTGAGATCGGTACTCACAATCTAGTAATTTTTAATTCTTCACTAATTATAAATCTTCGTGGAATTTTTGCCACTTTAACTTTTTGACCCATACATAGCCTGTCCCTTGCAATGTTTTGATGAAGAATTTGATTTAGCCTCTATGACCCAAAATAGGGAAAATCTATCACACCGAGTTTCATGACATGGTAGAGCAGAGTTTCAGGGTGGCGAATATGGGCTTGTATTTGTTCCTTACAATGAAAGGGATTCAATGGCAATGATAGTGTGGCTGGAGATAGCTTGACTTGGACGGACAAAGGCCTACAAACTCATGACTTTCTAATTTTGCTCTGCTTCGATTAACACTTTACTTCCAAAATTCCGGCAATGGAAACATCTAACTCCAGTAGGACTCTACCCACATCCAAATATCACTTCACAAGCTTCATGTTGGACACCACGGTTGCGCTCGGGGACGACCGGCGTTGGTCGGAAAAATCAACAAAGTCGGCCTTCTCCGGCAATGGCGACAACTTCACAGCAGCAAGTCCATCTTTACTTTGGTAGTGGGACAGCAAAGAGTCTCCTTTTTCAAGTAATCTGACAGCAAGGTGATCCTTCTCCTCCCGCGGCAAGCTCCAGTGTTATGGCAGGAGCAATACTCTCTCTCTGCGGCTCTTGTCTGGTGCACGTTTCAGCAACTCCTTTCCCGCGGCCGCAATATCATGATGGTCAGATGGGGCTCTGTTCCTTCGCCTACTCCTTGCGTGGGCTCATGGTAATGGGTGGCTGCAATGGTGAAGTCCCGGGCATGGTGGCAGCATGGCAAGCAACTCCTTTCCAGGGACAACAATAACAGAATAGAATAGTTGATGAACTTCCTACAACAATAGTGGTAGCAAGGTTTTTCTTTGTTCTCCCAATCGATCTCTGTTTCACTAGGGATGGCTTGACTCTGGCAAGCTTCATGGCAAGGATGGCATAACTCTAGGAACATCAATTGGTGGCAGTAGGCGGAGAACAGTAGTGGCTCTATGCAGTAATATCTTCTCTGCTCCTTCCTGATTTGGTATGACTCTCAGGAGCGACGATAAACACCAACGTCTACGGTAACGGCTGCAAATGAAAGCTCCTCCTCTCAGCAATCTCAGCTGCAATCACATCAAAGCTCCAATGTGCATCGACCAAGGAACTCTCCAATCTTTTTCATGTTGGAAGTCGAGGAGGTGGAGCAAGGTAGAGACGAGACTTGTAAAGACCCGGAAAAAAAAATTTTAGCTGGTTAAGTATGAATTACCCAGTTAAATTGAAAAGTAATTTCTAATCGGACGATTCTAGTTGAATCAGTCGAGTCGAACACATTAATTAAGTGAACCATACCATTTAAGAGGTTGAGTGAAAAGGTTAAGTGAACCGTGTTAATTACCCAATTACCCGGTTAAAGGAATTATGATGAAAGGGTGCTTCCACAAACCCTAGCCGTCATTTATTCTTTAAAAAAGGAGAAGGGGTCGTTGAACCTAGGAAATACCAATGGATGATGGGGTGTGAGAATTTAATGAAGGGGTCGTTGAACCTAGGAAATACCAATGGATGATGGGGTGTGAGAATTTAATGAAGGGGTCATTGAACCTAGGAAATACCAATGGATGATGGGGTATGAGAATTTAATGGAGGGAATGGTTGAAGTGTATATATATGCAGGAGGAGGGAGTATTTCATCCCTCATCTCCGTCCCAGGCGACCTCCCCATTACTGTGTGAGTATTTCATCCCTCATCTCCGTCCCAGGCGACCTCCCCATTACTGTATTAGGGTTCACGGATCACAGTCAGACGTAATCACAAATCAGGTACGTATAATAGGTAGAACATCGTATTTTCCTTGTTGGTAGCCTAGGTCGGCCTGAGCCCAGATTCGACCACCATGCACGAAGTGCAACCGGGGTTAATGAATTGACTCAGTCCGACACTGGGTCGTGTTATGTGTGTGAATCATGTAATGCATCGATATTGTTTTGGAGTAGTGATAGCCGCCCCATAAAAAGGCTACGGCCGGGGTGAGTGAGGCACAGCGATTCCTCCATCGCACTAGAGTGCAGTGATTGCCGCCCCATAAAAAGGCTACGGCCGGGGTGTGTGAGGCACTGGCACTGAGTGCAGTGATAGCCGCCCCATAAAAAGGCTACGGCCGGGGTGTGTGAGGCACTGGCACTAGAGTTGGCAGTGAGAGCTTCCCCACAAACGGGGCATAGCGATCACCTGAGTGCAGTGATAGCCGCTCCACAAAAAGGCTACGGCCGGGGTGTGCAAGGCATTGGCACTGGAGTGCAGTGATAGCCTCCCCATAAAAAGGCTACGGCCGGGGTGTGCGAGGCACTGGCACTAGAATTGGTAGTGAGAGCTTCCCCACAAACGGGGCATAGCAATCACCCGAGTGCAGTGATAGCTACCCCACAAAAAGGCTACGGCCGGGGTGTGCGAGGCACTGGCACTGGAGACGGTAGTGGTAGCCTCCCCATAAAAAGGCTACGGCCGGGGTGTGCGGATCACAGCGGACACCTCCTCCGCATTGTTTTGGAGTATAGCGGAATCGCTCCACCGCATATTAAAATAAACATAAGGAAATAGTGGAATGTACTTGTTTTGTTTTATCTATTATACTACTTAGTGTTGTAATCACTAATGCGGAATTGCCTCCGCAGGTGTGCAGATACAAGATTAGGTGATTGACATCCAGAGTATGGAGCAAAATAAATATGAGGACTCCTTTTCTTTTAAATTGAGAAATAAGTGTGGCTGCTGGGAAACGGTCCAAGACTGTGGGATGTTTATGTATGTTATTATTTATAAAAAATGTTTGACATAATTACTTACTTTTGAGTAACAACTAGCCAGTTAGGCCCACAATATCGTGAAAAATGGCGGGTCGTTACAAGACTCTTCTATTTTAATTTGCAAAAGAAAAACAAAGCAAACACCTTATGGTAGATCCATAGCATAAGCTGGAGATCTTCAGGCACTGGTAGTGACTTTGGCTCTCTGGTAGCATAATGTGACAATAGTGCCTTTCCTTGGTGGGAAATAGTAGAACTTCTACTCAGCAAGGCAGGGCACCCTCAGGGCTTTTGCAGGCTATAACAGTGGCAAAGCAGGGATCTTCCAAGCTACGAACAACGGCGATGCAGTCCTTCCTTCACACTGGTGGAGCGGCTGATATGATGATGCTTCAAAGGGCTTTGGATGGTTACAAAGTTCCATCTTTCCTCCAAGGTGGCAGCCACAATGTGATGGGCAAGCAGGGCTGTGGCGAGACTAGACAAAACTGGAGCAGTATGGAAGGGCCTAGACGGCGGTTACGCTGGAAAACTCCAAGGCTCTGGTGAGACTTCAAGCAGCACTCCAGCGAAGAGGTGATTGGTAGCTTTTCTCCTTCCTTCATGGCAGCGGCATCTTCTTCACATGGGAGACAGGGGAGATGAAGCCTTGTTCATTCTTTCTCTTCTTTGCAGCAATAAACACGAACCTCCTTTTTCTCTGAAAATTTTCTACCCCCCCCCTTCCCTTAACAATTAGACTTGATTTTTTATAGACGTTGAGAGCCCTTCTGTTCTGTCCTTACTGACGTGGAATCATGCCCGATTCAATTTTTTTCACAAATTTCCTCCGGTAGTTTTAGAATAGCACAAATCTTTTCTTTTAACTTCCTTTTTTTTAAAAAAATATCCTTCGGCAGATTTGGAACAACAAAGTTCTTTTCCTCAGAATCTTCTAAACTTATCCACTCAAATGGATAAGTTTAATTTGTGCAAACATGTAGCCCCCCAGTTTGATGGATATCTTTGAAGAGTAGCCACTGAACCGTTTGGAGTATCTTTGCACCGTTGCAATATAAATTTGTTATTTTTTCCTCTTAGAGCCATCTTTTGTTTTTTCACCATCTAAGACTCTCTACCTTCTTGTCATTTCTTCTTGATACATCATGGTGGGTGACAGTTCTTCTTTAAGGTACTTGCTTCTTTCTTTTTTTTATGCATCAAATTTATTTCAAAATTACTGGCTTGTAATTTTCCAAAAATTCACAAGACATACAAAATACGCTTCAAAATTTCAGCACCCCTACCAGACATACATACATATATATATATATATATATATATATATATATATATATATATATATATTAGCGGTTCTCATCCTCTTGTGGTGGCCTAAAAGCTATCGGTGCCTTGCCCCAAAAGTGATCATCAAGGTGGTAAGTGTCTGGCTCGTGAGAATATTCTTCCAATCCCTCAGAAGCATTTCAAGACCACGGTAGGCCGAGGGTCAGATAGTACATGAAAAATAAAAAATCCACTAGTGGTAAAGCCTACATCTGAGGAACAATCAACTACGAATGAAACTCTTCCTTGTGAGAACAAAGTAACGATAGGTGAGGATGCATTTTTCTTCTTCAACAATGGTCAATTCAAGGCTATTTTCAAGCTCGTGCAAGATTGGACTTTCTTTCAGCTTATAGAGATTTATGGCGAGTTTGGGTGCAGAACCCACAATTTCTTGATGATATAATGATTGGAATCCTTCGAGACGACGTTGCCTGTGCTGGACTCTAGCTTCAACTTGCAGGCACTGCTTCATCAATCGGCCACACCACCCAGGATGTACGTGGGGAAGACCTTGTTGTGCACCAATCGGTTTTGGGTGCACTTCGTTCTTACAGGATCAATACCCGTGTGGCAGAGATGGCCCTTGGGCATTTGATGGCCCATTGCCTAGCAGCGTGTAAGCGGTCCAAACCTCCTCCTAAGGGCTCTTCTTCACATGGAGCAAACCTTGTTACGTTGGAATAGGAATTAGATGTGTTTCGATGACAACTAGAGGACCTTCAAATCGACGTAGAATAGAAATAACAGGAGGTAGAAACGTGTTGGGCAGCTCATACGGCTGAGGAAGAAGCAGTCCGGTTGCGAGCTGAGATCGACCTTCTTGAAGAAGCCATATCTCATCTTGGTTGAGAACGCCCTACCTCAGACTTATTTGGACTTATGTATTTTCTTTTTAATCAATAAAACCCTTACTTTTGTTTGATGCATAGGAATTTATGACTTAGGGCTATTTGCTTTATGACAATAAAATTCGTCAAGGTAAGAAAAGTATGATCATTGCCAAATAGTTTGTTGAATGAAACTCACTTCTCAATCATAATCCATCACAATCACTGGTGGGTGATTAGTAAATTGCATTATCTCTTCCATATATTTCCAAAATTAACTCCACGAATGCAATAAACACTTCCTCTAATGCTGAGTTAGGAGCTGGCAACTTTAAAATACATTTTTGCATTCTTACTACAATCAATAATGAAATTTTCTCCTTTATCAATGCATTTACGCTTGAAACTAATTACTAGGATAAACTCGGCATCTCATGTCTAAAGCATACTCCAAATCATCTTAACGGACAAACTTTTCAAAGTAGAATCTCGTAGCAACCTTATACACTGTCCATCAATCCATCTGTGCACCATTTAGGCTTCATTCGATTGGGGTGTGACCTCTTGTCACAGGGTCTCGCCAAATTTTTAAGTATTTTTCAACAATTCATAACATCCTTTACCAATATCTTGCTTCACAACGTACGGTCCTTGCCATGACGGGGAAAATTTGGACATTGGCAACCCGGTCCTAACTTTATGGGTGTTGCATAATACTAACATTCCAGGGCTGAACTTGACTAGGGTGTCTCGATTGTACTTCCTTGTCATTGCTTCATGATACCTTTTCAACTTTTCCCTTACAGCATGACAATGCTTATCAATCGCTTCAAGTGACACAATTCTATTTGCAATATACTCCACCTATTCTGGTGATAAATGTGAAGTAGTGGCCATCCTTAGTGCAAGTAACTCTACTTCTAAAGACAAGATAACTTCTGTCCCATACACTAACAAGAAAGGTGTAACTCCAGTTTTCACACGTGCAGAAGTATGATATGACCATAATGATTCAAGTAGCCTTTTTTGCCATTCACGTTGATTATCTACCACCATCTTTCACAACATTTGTTTTAAAATCTTGTTGAAAGATTCCACTTGTCCATTAGATTGCGAGTTGTATAGTGATGATTGTACCATTTCAAATATGTGTTGTTCGGCTAACTCTACCACTTGCAATCCCATGAATGGTGTGCCATTATCCATA
The DNA here is from genome assembly GCA_033002965.1 of Piper betle. Classification (NCBI taxonomy): domain Eukaryota; kingdom Viridiplantae; phylum Streptophyta; class Magnoliopsida; order Piperales; family Piperaceae; genus Piper; species Piper betle. The sequence goes on from JAURVB010004625.1 coordinate 34,771, forward strand.
ATAAGCTTTGGGGAACTCCAAACTGACAAATGATATTTTCTTTGATGAATTGAGCAACAAACTCTCTTGTTTGTTTCCTTCCTCGGTATTGCTTCACCCCATTTAGTAAAATACTCAATCGCCGTTAAGATGAACTTGTGACCCTTTGATGATAATGGATGGATGAGACTGATAAAGTCAAGCCCCCAAATCTGAAATGGCCACTAAGCGCCATTTGGGTGCAACGGTTTTGGCGGCATATGCTTCAAAGGTGCATGCAACTAACACTTCTCACATTGTAAAACCCCCCAAAAAATAATTAGGTTATTTTGTTTAGGGTTTTGTAAATCTTAAAATGAAACATAAATAATATTTAATTCAATTAATTCTTAAAAATTAATGTTATAAATTATCAATTATAACCTTTAGGGTACCAACACAATGGTTTTAAATAAGTTTTATTTATTAAATTTTTGGGATTGGGACCCATTCACATTAATCCAATAGTCAATTTTTTTAATTTTTTGTTATCAAACAAAGGACATAATTATGAATGATTACGTTATTTTCTATAAAATTTAATGTAGAGACTTCTTGAATTCCACACATATTCTTCTATATAAAGGAGAGTTTTGTTGATGTTAAATGAAACATCCTTTGGATTGTTTGTGAGCACATTTGGCTCACAAAAGGAAGGCTTTAGAGAAATTTCATTCATATTAGGATCATGTATCATAGTTGCAGGTGCCTCAACAAAATTTTAAGTCTGTATAATTACTCGAAATGTTATATATTCCTATTTGGGAGTCTTGGTCGACCTGAGTCCACATTCGACTACCATGCACTGAGCGCATCCAGGGTCAAAGAATTGGCTCAATCAGACATGAGGCAGCACCCTTAAAATTACTATGTGGGAGTCTTGGTCAGCCTGAGCCCACATTTGACCACTATGTGCCGAGTGTAACTGGGTTCAAAAATTGGCTCAGTCCTATATGGGGCAGCACCCATAAAAAATTACTATGTGGGAGTCTTGGTCGGCTTGAACCCACATTCGACCACCATGCCCCGAGCGCAATTGGGGTCAAAGAATTGACTCAATCCGACACGAGGCAGCACCCTTAAAATTCTTGAAAGATTAAATACATGCCCCCATGCCAAAAGGGGTGATAGGGCGTAGTGGCGCAAAATGACTCATTATGCACTTGTGATACCAAGAGGGTGAGTCAATGGAAAACATTGGTAACTACAGGCCGAGGGCCACGTAGCGTGTGTTCGCATACATGGGATTGTAGCTGGATGGGCAGCCACCCTCCCAGCATATTAAGAGCTCAACATAGGCTCATAATCACTGAAAGATGTAATTAATGATGTTGTGGAATATATTAATTGTTTCTTGTAATTATATGACTTAGTGTTTTTATCACTAATGCGGAATTGCCTCTGCAGGTATGAGTATGGAAGGATGGGTAGAGTCGGGACAACTGGAGGACTTTGTTATTGGACTATTCTTTTCTCTAGATTGTGTGCATGGAAGTGGATTTTTAGTTCGGTTCATGGGCTTAGATTCTTCCTAGTATTTATTATATTATATTTTATGTCATGATTTTTAATATCTAGACAATAAATAGAAAAATTATTTTATAAGACACTTAGTTTCATATAGTAATACTTGGCTCGTGGTTCGGAATGGGTGGGTCGTTACACACATGATTGAGCAAATTCCATACAATCCTTATACCTTGTTGGCCAAAAGTATCCAATGCGGAGCAAAAGGTGATACAACCTTCTCCCACCTTGGTGTTCTCCACAAGTCCCTTCATGCGCGTCTCTCATAGCCTTCAAACTTTCCTCTTTGGTCAAACACCGTAGTAAGACTCCATCAAATCCTTGGCATTACAATAATTCTCCTTCAATGAGATGATGTAAAGCAATTTATTGCACCTCACGAGCCTTGTATCGATCACCAAGTAGCTGGTTGTGTGCCAAAAAAATTGATGATATCTCTATACCAGTCCTCAAACTCCTCTAGTGCAAAGCTTTCAACTACAACACTTGATGGTAAGACTGCACTAGCAGACCCATCATGATGAGCAAACCAAATAATTAGCTTTATGACTTCTCCTTTAACAATGAATGTTGATCCCAATATGACGAGTGCATCTGCCATGCGATTTGTAGAGTGAGGGATGCGTTCAAACATCACTTCTTTGCAATTATTCATTAATTGCATCAAACGCGCCTTGCACACTACCAAATGTACTTCCTTAAATTCAAAATTCCCCGCAGCTTGTTGGATTACCAATAATGAGTTGCATCAAACTAGCAAGTATTCCACTTTCAAATCTTTTGCAAGCAACAGTCCAAGCAACATTGCTTCATATTTTGCTTTGTTGTTGGTGCAAAACTATGCCAAATTGTAAGCATGTAAATCCATCTTCCCTGAAGGCTCCACTAAGATAACCACAGCTCCTCCATGGGTCCTGCTCCTTTCGCATTCCCATAGTTGCTCCATAAAAATACAAAGTCCACTTTAGTAGTTCCTTATCCGTGTGTAACTGGACTTATTCTTCTTTCTTCTTGGATGGTAGAGTCGAATGGTTGGTGAGTAGCTCGACAATTGCTTGACCTTTCACTACTTTTTGTGTGACACACTTGATGTCAAACTACATTAACTTCCAAAGCCATTTTGCTGCTCTTCTCGACAATGCCGGTTGTTGGAATAGGTATCGAACAGGATTGTTGTGTACCACCAAATGCACTTCAAGTGTAAGAAAGTAATGTCGTGCATTCTACGAACCAAACACCAAGGCTAAACATGCTTTCTCTATCTTTGTGTGCCTTTGTTTAGTTGAAGTCATAGCCCTGCTTAAGTAATGCACAAGTCGTTCTCTCTCAAGGTCGTCAGCCTGGGCTAAGATGGTTGCGAGTGTTGCTTCTATTTGAGAAATATATAAGATGAGTGGTCTATCTGACATTGGAGCAAGTAAAGTGGGAGGCATTAGCAATCCTATCTTTATCTCCTTGAAGGCTCGCTCACATGCTTCCCCCACTCAAACTTGTTACCTTTCTTCAACAATTGAGTGAGTGGAAAAATCTTTGACGACAAGTATGGGATAAACCTTAGAATGTAATTGATCTTTCTCAGGAAGCTTTGCAATTGATGCAAAGATGTAGGTGGACTCATATTCTTAATAGCTTGAATTTTGGCAGGGTTAACTTGGATTCCTTGCTCGTGTACCAAAAATCCGAGAAATTGCCTTGACAAAACACCAGAAGCACTTTTTTGTGGATTCAACTTCAAGTTATTTATTCGACACCAGTGAAGTACCTTCAACAACACCTTGCAATGACCACTTCTTGCTTTTGACTTCACAATTATGTGGACAACATAATCCTCCATTTCCACATGTAGCATGTCTGTAAAAATATATTGCATCACCTATTGATAAGTAGCTCCTAGATTCTTCAAACCAAACGGCATTACCATATAGCAATAGATTCCAACAGACATGTAGAAAGCTATCTTTTTTTCATCTTTGGCTGTCATATGAATCTGATTGTAGCCATTAAATTCATCCATGAAAGAAACATCTAACAACCAACTACATTGTCAAGTAAAATATCAGGGATCGGTAAAGGAAATGCATCCTTGGGACATGCTTTGTTGAGATCTCGGAAGTCCACGCAAATCCTCATTGGACCATTTTCTTCTTTACCGGGACAACATTGGCCAACCATTCTGAGTTGTTGACTTCACGAATGAAGTTTACCCTCTTCAACTTCTCTATTTCTGTTGCGATCATGGCCTCGATCGGTGGACTAAACTTTCTTCTCGCTTGAACAACTAGATGTACCCCTGGCTTAACTGCAAGGTGGTGTACTACAAGTTCGGATGACAAACTTGGTGTTTCTTCATATGACCATACAAAACAATCCTTATAACTTCTAAGTACATCAATGAGTTGTTGCTTCTGCATTTCTTCTAAACCTGATCCAAGAAAAGTTGGACGGGGCTCTTGACAAGCAGCCAAATTGATTTCCAGAAATTGTTTTACTGTTAGAGTAAATCTATCTTCAAAATTACTTGATGCTTGATGTATTTCTTGATCTTGTCTATGTTGCTCCCACAAACCATGGTCACATTGATCCTTCATTTTCACTTGATATGCAATAACGAAATAATTCCGACATGATTGAATCTACTGGTTCCAAGGTTATGATCTCAAATTCATTAAATGAATTGCATTCTTTTTCTTCCAAGTAAATGACTGGGCATGGGTCAAGTGTAATTACTTCCTTCTCACAAAAGTTCATCACTAGCATTTCCCATTATCCTAATACCATGGCAGCATCCTCAATTACCATGTGATCTTTCTCTTCTTGACTTTGCACTTCTTGGAGCGGTGGCATTTCTTTAATTTTTTGCTTTGGTTGTCCTGAATGCACTATTAGCTTTAAAGGTACTAATGAAGCTTCTAGTCCTGGTGAAATTACTGGTACCGATCGAACTAACAACTTGTGTAACTTTGCTACTTTAGGATGCTTCGGTGGTGGATAATTAGCTGTTGATTTAATAAAGTATGGCAAATTTAATGTAGCAGGATAGACATGACTAGACGGTTGTGGTCGAGCCAACTTCAGGTCATTTCCCTCCATATAGAATGCGGCATCCACAAAGTGTGCTTCCTCAAGAGCGAACGGTTTCGCAGCCCTCAGACTCGGATCTGACTTCCTTTACTGGGTGTAGCTTTAATGCATTGATGCCATGAAGATGGCACACATCGGTGGTTATGAATCCATGGTTGCCCATGAAGTATGTGCCACATTGGATCAACTTCTAGGATGTGGAATATATGTAGTAAACTGAAAGGACCAATAGAGATGTGTAAACACACCATTCCCAATGACTGACATGGTACATGAGACACTAAATTGATTGCGGTATCATCTGACATGATGTTTTCCTTAGTATAACCAAATTCAAACAACACATGAATAAGAAGAATGTTGATTGAGGATCCTTGATCCACAAGTGCACACTGAACAAGCTTGTTTCAATGTTCCACACTAACAAACAATGGTCAATTGTGGTTGGGCTTAAGGTGACACAAATCGTCTTTAGAGAAAATGATGATGTGTTAAGTGTTTAAAGTATATAATATTTATCCAATTTTTAATGTGATTTTGTAAATCCTGAATATAAATATTATTAATTAGGTGATAATTTACTTTATTTTTTTAGTTAATTAATATTTTATTAGATATGTTTAATTTAGGAGTTTAATTTAGAAAAAAATTGAAAGAAAGAAGCTTAGGAATTATTAGTCAGAGCGTTGGACCCCACCCATTGATGGCTACAATTTATGATGTTGACAAACCTCGATGAGGATGGATATACATAGCTTTGGCTGCATTTGAGTAAGTCAGGGAGTTAGAAACTTCAAAGGACATCATAATCAATTAGACTACATCGAATTAGTAGAATCCTTCCTCGAATTCTTGTATCTCCTAGGTATCTCATCTTCTATATAAAAGGATGGTCATTTGTTGTTTGGGATATCTCAACTCTTGGCTTAGAAGTAGTTCTAGTTTTTGTAATTCTTTTCCTTTCATAATGAGAAATAGTTTCTACTTTATAATGTTTTCTATATTTATTATGGAATAATCCTTTATTTCGTTCTAGAGAAGAATGCAAACATGGTTTAATTGAATTCATTTCAACCTCTTACTCTTTTATTCAATTGGATTACTTGAATTATCATATTCTTAATGCTAAGAGTAGACTGATCACCTATTACTTAGATCATGAGGTTTAATTAGATTTTGGGAGAAATTAGTTAGATTAGTCATTGATAATTCATCATACGACGAGTTTTTGACTTGTTTGTTGTTGTGGTTGGGAGATATACAACACCGTATGCGATTGTAAGGCAAATCTTAATGCGTTATTTTGTTGATTAATTAATTATCACCGGGAGGTAGAAATTGAGGCAAAATAATAGATGCATGAAGGAATGGGAGCCACCATGTCATATAATTCTCCTAGATTAGTAACTCGAGACAATAAAAGATAAGAGTAAGATGTGATGAATCTTAAATTTATGTTAAGGGAAATTCGACTCTAGAACGAGTTTTATCATTATAAGTTTTTCTTTAATTTAAAGTTATTACTTATATTTAGTTAAGTCGATTATTTTTGTTTTGTTCTTAATTTCATTTTCTTTAATTAATTTAAGGAAATTCATCTCTCTATGGGACGATACTTAAATTCATCCTTATATTACTTGTTTCGACCATGTATACTTGCATGTTATTGAGTTAATCAAACAAGTTTTTGGCGTCGTTGCTAGGGAGATCGAATTTGCTTAGTTAATTTAGGATTAGAATTTTGAGTCTTTTTAGATTTTAATGTTTGATTTATTTATTTATTTTTTTAAAAATATACTATATCATTGTCTTCTTCCTTGTTATCATTTGTTTATGCATCGATTAGTGCGGTCACCCTTGTTTTCTTGTGATCTAGAGATTGAAAGGACTTTGAAAAACTTGTGTGCCGCTGGAAGAAGAGCACAAGAAGTGATAGAAGAAGAAGCCATGGACCCACAACAACAACAAATGCCTCCACTTCCACTGATTGTAACAGTAGCCAATGATGACAACAGGGCAATCCAAGATTGGGTTGTACCTCTTGCAAGAGGGTTACAACCTAGTATTATTGCACCACCGGTGGATGCGACCCACTTCAAGCTTAAACCAGTTTTATTTAACATGTTACAAACTATAGGACAATTTAGTGGATCACCTACTGAAAATCCTAATAGGCATATCATCGATTTCCTATCGGTTTGTGATATGTATAAGCAACCTGGTGTCTCTGACGACGCTCTCCGCCTTCGCTTATTTCCATTCTCATTAATAGGAAGTGCGAAAGAGTGGTTGTCATCATTAGATGCAATTACCACTTGGGATGAATTGTCTGAAAAATTTTTGTTAAAATATTTTCCTCCTTAAAACTGCTAGATTACGTAACAAAATTTTATCTTTTTTGTCAGTTTGATGGTGAGTCTCTCTTTGAGGCATGGGAAAGATTTAAAGAATTGTTGAAAAAGTGTCCCAACCATGGTATAGAAAGATGGATGCAACTCCAAACTTTCTATAACGGGTTGTTGGGGCAAACAAAGAACATAGTTGATGCGGCGGCCAATGGATCGTTTCTTAGGAAGAACCCACATGAAGCTTTTCAACTGCTAGAATTGATGGTTCCTAGCAACCACCATGCAACACAAGAAAGGCACCCAAGGAGGATTACCAGAGTTTTAGAATTAGATGCACTTACTGCTTTATCTGCTCAGGTTAGTGCTTTAGCTAATCAAGTTCAAAATCTTAATATGCAGGGACAGGTTAAGGCTGTGGAGCCAAGGTGTGAATGGTGTGGACAAGGACATTCTACAGGTCAATGTGCAACAGATCAAGTTAACTACGTAGGCAACTTTAATAGGAACAACAATCCCTATTCCAATACTTACAATTCGGGCTGGCGCAATAACCCCAACTTTTCATGGAATAATTCTCCACAATCGGCTGCTGTCCTCAATAATCCACCACCACCATCACAGTATTCTCGACCTCCTTCACTTCCTTTTCAGCCACAACAACCGGATTTGATCCAAATGTTCAATTCTATGCAACAAACTATGCAACAATTTATGCAAAATCAGCAACAACAACAACAGTTTATGCAACAAGTTGTGTTGCAATTAAACAAGGAACCAAGTGAGCGACCCAAGGGTGTACTTCCCAGCCAACCAGAACAACCAAGGAAAGATGGTCAAGAGCATTGCAAAGCCGTAACAACCCGGAGTGGTATTACTTTACAAGAACCAGTTCAGCCCAATGAAGTTAAGGAAAAAGATGAAAAGCCAAACAACGAACATGAACCCATTACATTGGTTAGCTTACTCGGAAGCAAAGGGAAAGAGAAAGATGAGGTACATACAGAAGAGGTTGAAAAAAAGTACCATTTCCTTCTAGACTGAGGAAACAAAGTGATGAAAAATACTTCAAAAAATTTCTTGATATATTTAAGAAATTACAAATTAACATACCTTTCGCTGAAGCACTTGAACAGATGCCTAGTTATGTAAAATACTTGAAGGATATTCTAGCAAAGAAAAGGAGAGTAGATGACAATGAAGTTGTGGCCATGACAGAGGAATGTAGTGTTGTCCTCCAAAGAAAACTACCTCCTAAGATGAAAGACCCGGGCAAATTTGTGATTCCATGTTCAATTGGAGGAAATGTTCATTGTAATGCTTTATGTGACTTAGGTTCTAGCATTAATCTTATGCCTTTTTCTGTTTTCAAAAGGTTAGGAATCCAGGACATTGCTCCTACCAACATCACACTCCAGTTGGCTGACCGGTCATTGGTATATCCTAAAGGAGTCATTGAAGATGTTTTAATAAAGGTTGACAAGTTTATCTTTCCTACAGATTTTGTGGTGCTCGAAATGGAAGGAAGGAATGACAATATACCACTCATCGTCGGGAGAGGTTTCTTGGCAACTGGGAGAACACTGATCGACGTAGCCGCTGGAAAACTTACACTTAGGGTAAACAATGATTATGTCACATATAACATCTTTAAATCCATGAATTGCCTGGATGCAACATATGATTGTTCTAGAATTGAACTATTTGATAAAATAATGTACAAAGGGGATCAGTTGAGTGATTCATTACATAAGGCCATAAATTCTCTTTGTGAAGAAGATACTGATGTGGAAGAGATGGTTAAAGTATTAGATTCACAACCAATCTTGCCTAGGAGATTCAGAGTTGTGGAAACCTTAGATCTACCATTCCACAGATTGCTGCCATCAGTTGAAGTACCACCTATTTTGGAGCTAAAGCAACTTCCAAAACATCTCAAGTATACTTTCTTAGGGCCTAATGACACTCTTCCTGTTATTATTTCTTCAGAGCTAACTATGTTGCAGGAAGAGAAGCTGATTAGAATACTAAAGGATCACAAGTCAGCTATTGCTTGGACTATAGCAGACATAAAAGGCATCGATCCATCCTTTTGTATGCATAGGATCAACTTAGTGGATGGATGCAGTCCAACTGTAGAGTACCAATGACGACTCAACCCCAACATGAAGGAAGTGGTCAAGAAGGAAATTATTAAGTGGTTGGATGCCGGAGTGATATATCCCATTGCTGATAGTACTTGGGTAAGTCTAGTACAATGTGTACCAAAGAAAGGAGGTATAACTGTGGTAAAGAATGAGAGAGATGAACTGATTTCTACAAGAACCATCACGGGGTGGTGTGTGTGCATGGACTATAGGAAGCTCAACAAGGCTACAAAAAAAGATCACTTTCCTCTTCCTTTTATTGATCAAATGCTTGATAGATTAGCTGAGAATGCTTACTTTTGTTTTCTTGATGGATATTCAGGTTACAATCAGATTACCATTGCACCCGAGGATCAAGAGAAGACGACGTTCACTTGTCCTTATGGCACTTTTGCTTTTCGGCGAATGCCCTTTGGCTTGTGTAACGCTCCCGCTACATTTCAGAGATGCATGATGGCCATCTTTACTGATATGATTGAACATGGCTTAGAAGTATTTATGGATGACTTTACTATTTTTGGAGAGATTTTTGATGACTACTTATCTATTTTATCTTGTGTTCTTAAACGTTGTCAAGACACTAATCTTGTTCTTAATTGGGAAAAATGTCATTTTATGGTACAGGAAGGAATAGTTTTGGGACATAAAGTTTCATGCCAAGGACTTGAAGTAGACAAGGCAAAAATTGTAGCTATAGAGAAGCTCCCACCTCCTACATCAGTGAAAGAAATTAGAAGTTTCCTCAGGACATGCGGGATTCTACAGACGATTTATGAAGGATTTTTCTCAGATCTCAAAACCTTTATGTGCTTTACTAGAAAAAGATGCAATTTTTTATTTTGATGATGCATGTTTGAAAGCTTTTGAGACTTTGAAACAAAAATTGATTTCAGCTCCCATTGTGATTGCACTGGATTGGTCACGACCTTTTGAATTAATGTGTGATGTTAGTGACCATGCGATAGGTGTTGTATTAGGCCAAAGGAAGGGCACATTTTTTATGTTATCTACTACATTAGTAAGACATTAAATGATACACAACACAATTATACTACAACTGAAAAAGAATTGTTAGCAATAGTGCATGTTGTTGATAAGTTTAGATCATATTTGCTAAGTTCAAAGGTTATTGTATATACTGATCATGCTGCTCTAAAATACCTTTTGTCTAAGAAGGATTCCAAACCTAGGCTAATCCGTTGGGTTCTTTTATTGCAAGAATTTGATGTCGAGATTATGGACAAGAAAGGAAGCGAGAATGTTGTAGCGGACCACCTTTCTCGGTTAAGCAAAACACACAATGTTAAGGATGATCTACTCGTGAATGAGGTTTTCCCTGATGAAAATATATTGGCCATTGAAAGTGGTGTTGTCCCATGGTTTGCTGATTTAGCGAATTATTTGGTGAGTGGGAAGATGCCACCGGACTTGAACTTTCAACAAAAGAAATGATTTCTTCATGAGGCTAAGTCATATTTTTGGGATGACCCTCTTCTCTTCAAGCAATGTGCTGATGGGATGATAAGAAGATGTGTACTAGAAGATGAAATGGAGTCCATACTTCATCATTGTCACTCAACAGATTATGGCGGGCACTTTGGAAGTACTAGGACAACGATGAAAGTTCTCCAATCGGGATTATTTTGGCCTACACTATTTAAAGATGCAAGACATTTTATTGAGAGATGTGATCGCTGTCAAAGGGTTGGAAATCTGTAAAGGAAAAATGAAATGCCTCTCAACTCTATGCTTGAAGTGGAATTATTTGATGTATGGGGTATAGATTTTATGGGTCCTTTTCCTCCATCAAACACTTATATTCTTTTAGCTATCATTATGTTTCAAATGGGTTGAAGCAGTAGCTTTACCTTGAATGATGCCAAGGTGGTGGTTAAGTTTTTAAAGAAGAATATCTTTACCAGATTTGGTACACCTCGAGCAATCATTAGTGATGGAGGGTCTCACTTTTGCAATAGGGAATTTGAAGCTTTATTGGCTAAGTATGGAGTGAAACATAAGGTTGCCACCGCTTACCATCCACAAACTAACGGCCAGGCTGAAGTATCCAATCAAGAGATTCTTAAAATTCTAGAGAAGGTAGTAAAAGGTAATAGAAAGGATTGGTCTATTCGGTTAGATGATGCTCTATGGGCTTATAGAACAGCTTTCAAGACACCGATTGACATGTCCCCTTATCGATTAGTGTTTGGAAAGACTTGTCATCTTCCCCTAGAATTAGAGCATAAAGCTTTTTGGGTCATTAAGGAATTAAACTTTGACTTGGAAGCATGTGGAAAAATGAGACTACAACAACTTATTGAATTAGAAGAAATTAGGAGAGCTTCTTATGAAAATGCCAAGATTTATAAGGAAAAATCCAAAGCATAGCATGATCAAAGAATTGCTTCTAAACCATTTTCTCCTGGACAAAAGGTATTGTTATATGACTCAAGGTTGAAAATTTTCAAAGGAAAATTGAAATCAAGATGGTCTGGTCCTTACATAGTGCAAACAATTTTTCCACACGGTGCAATGGAAATTAAGACTGATCAAGAGGATCGATCATTTAAAGTCAATGGATGTAGACTGAAACACTACTATGAAGGGGAGCAACTTTGGAAGTCCTCCATCACATTAAATAAAGAATGAGAAACAGATGTCTGGTTGTAGACGTTAAACCAAGCGCTTCTTGGGAGGCAACCCAAGAATGGGTCAAGTGCAAATTCAGTTATTCATGATAATCATCCACCGACTAATTGGTTGATGGAGTTCTCTGTCACTTATTTTTCTTTATTTTTATTTTTATTTTTTCAACATTGAGGATAATGTTTAGTTTAAGTGTGGGGGATGCCTTAATTTTGTGCATATTATTCATACTCATGGACTCATGTTTAGATTTAGATATGCACATACATACAACACACAACACATATATAGTGTAGTTTAGTGTGAAAATTTTATTATGCAACAATATATTAGTCTCTTGGTTCAATGATAGATACATGTGAATTAGTCTTACCTTTCTTGGGAAAACTTAATTAATTGATATGAGGGATGATCTGAGTAAATGATTGCATTCGAGAGTTGGTTCTCTACCTTATATTATTTTCACAATCCTTTGGTTTAGATGATTTCAATGAATGTTTTGCAATAGGAAAAATCCTTTAATCATAAGAATTTGCATGACGGCTCTGGTTGTTTTAGGTTTGTCCTAGCATAATTTTTTCTTTGTTTAAAATATAATATATTTGAGCAATGACTACTTTGCTGAGTAACCAGGCCTTTGTAACTCAGTAATTATAGGGGTTCACGTCAAAAGGTAAAGCTAGTTATCTGTGTTTGCATATTAGCACTTTGCTGAGTAACCGGGCCTTCATAACTCAGTAATTATGGGGGTTCGCATCAAAAGGTAAAGCTGGTTATTCTTAAAAAAAAATGGCAAACATATTTAAACATGAGCCAGAGTGTTATTTTCTTGTTGCAAATGGGAAGGATAAGCAAAAGGATTATCTTATACAATTACATGGAGAGCCTTTTTTTGGGGGTGATTGATGAAAGAGAATATTCTAATTTGATTGACATCTTATTGCCTCTAGATAGTTTGATTAAAGAATCATATGAGAACATAATGGGGACTAAGTATTTTTGTGTAGTAAAAATTTTTTGGTTATGATATTTTGCTTGGGATGCACAAAAGTTTAAGTTTGGGGGTGTGTTAAGTGTTTAAAGTATACAATATTTACCCATATTTTTAATGTGATTTTGTAAATCCTGGGTATAAATATTATTAATTAGGTGATAATTTACTTTATTTTTTAGTTAATTAATATTTTATTAGATATGTTTAATTTAGGAGTTTAATGTAGAAAAAATTGAAAACAAAGAAGCTTAGGAACTATTGGTCATAGCGTTGGACCCCACCCATTGACGGCTACAATTTATGATGTTGACAAAGCTCGATGAGGATGGATATACATAGCTTTGGCTGCATTTGACTAAGTCGGGGAGTTGGAAACTTCAAAGGACATCATAATCAATTAGACTACATCGAGTTATAGAATCCTTCATCGAATTCTTGTATCTCCTGGGTATCTCATCTTCTATATAAAAGGATGGTCATTTGTTGTTTGAGATATCTCAACTCTTGGCTTAAAAGTAGTTCTAGTTTTTGTAATTCTTTTCCTTTCATAATGAGAAGTAGTTTCTTCTTTATAATGTTTTCTATATTTATTATGGAGTAATCCTTTATTTCGTTCTAGAGAAGATTAAAACTTAACATGATTTAATTGAATTCATTTCAACCTCTTACTCTTTTATTCAATTGGATTGCTTGAATTATCATGTTTTTATTGCTAACAGTAGATTGATCGCCTATTACTTAGATCATGAGGTTTAATTAGATTTCGGGAGAAATCAATTAGATTGTCATTGATAATTCATCATACGATGACTCTTTTGACTTGTTTGTTGTTGTGGTTGGGAGATACACAATACCGTATGCGATTGTAAGGTAATTCTTAATGTGTTATTTTGTTGATTAATCAATTATCACATGGAGGTAGAAATTGGGGCAAAATAATAAATGCATGAAGGAGCGGGCGCCACCATGTCATATAATTATCCTAGATCGGCAATTCGAGAGAATAAAAGATAAGAGTAAGAGGTGATGAATATTAAATTCATGTTCAGGGAAATTCAACTCTACAACAAGTTTTATCCTTATAATGTTTCTTTGATTTAAAGTTATTACTTAGATTTAGTTAAGTCAATTGTTTTTGTTTTGTTCTTAATTTCATTTTCTTTAACTAATTTAAGGAAATTCATCTCTCTATGGGATGATACTTAAATTCATCCTTATAATACTTGTTTCAACCATGTATACTTGCATGTTATTGAGTTAATCAAATAATTTTAGCTGGAATTGGTAAAGTAACATCAGCATGTGGCCAAGATAGGTTAGTTATGGGATCTTTGTTCCTTATTTACTTGAGTCAAAAGAGTCAAAGGATGTCCCAAGTACTCTACGTCTGTGATGTTGTCTTTTATTTCACTTGAGTTCATAAAGAAACTATCTTGTCCATTGCTAATTATAAATTCTGACAAAGCTTGTTCAACTGTGAACTGGGCAGTGGGTGAGAAATGCGACTCATCAAACATGTGCACTAACAACTCGGGTATCTTCCTTTAACTTTTACACAATTGTCATTTGATCAGCTTCTTTTTGGTGTGGGAGGAAAGGAAACCTTCTTTCCTTCTTTCGCCGAACTCAAAGGAGCCTCCTCCTTCTTACTTTCATTTCTTTCAGGTTGCATTATTTTTTCCAACTTCTCTTTCTCGTGCTCCTTGCCCTTGCTTAGTTCATCTTTTCTTTTTCTTTGTCTTGCACTTTCAACGGTGAGGTCAAATGACTTGCAGTCATAACATTGGTTGTTCATGCCTTTTCTATTGTGGGAGCTTTATATATGATTTCCGCTTTGTTGAGTAATTCTTGAGTTTTTTCATTATCTTTTGACATTTAACTGTCGGATGGCCAACCATTTGATGGTATCGGCATAAATTGTCTTTCTTCTCGTCCTCCGGCTTTGGATTCTTCGGTGTCCATGGTGTAACCTTTCCTTGCTTTACCAAAACATCAAACCACCTTTGGGTATCTCCAACATTGAAGGTGTAATCCTCTACATTCCTCCATATGCACCATAGTCCGGGTGCGGTTTTTTGCCCTTCGTTGTTGTTCCTTTATTGTTTTTGCTGAACTTGCTCTCTGGGTTTAGTGATGGCATTGGTTGATGCCTTAGCATTCTTCAAGAAAGCAAAAACCCTTTCAAGTTTCTTGAAGATTTCAAAGAGCTGTTCAAAAGTGTTGCATTGCACACTACTTAAGAACCAAGTAGCCGGTCCGACATTCATTGGACAAATGTTTACAAGTTCCTTAATGTCAGGGGTCTCTTTCATCTGAGATGTTATGCTTCTAAACCTCTTCACATATGTTGCAAACTGCTCACCTGGTTTTCTCCAACACTATCATAAGTATTCTATCTTTACTCGGATTTCCATTGACCGAAAATGTTCTGTGAATTGTTCAACAAACTTATCCCATTAACTAATTGATCTAGGAGGGCAGTTATTAAACCATCTTAAGGCATTGCCATTGAGGGATGTAGAAATTGCTACAACTTTAACTTCTAATTTGTTGTAATTGCTCCATACTCAATCCCAAAAATTGTAATGTGATCTCCAGGATTGCCATCTCCGTCAAACTTTGTGAAGGTTGGGTGCATGTATTTTTCTGGCAAATTTTCTATGTAAACTTCATTAGCTAAGGGACAGACACTTTACTGCTTCACTTGGTTCTTTATCCTTATGGGCTATTAGTGTGGCAATCAAAAGTGGGCATCTTGAACCGATACAACTGGTGTAACTGGTTCTACTAGAACAATTGTAGGATAGACTGATGGAGGACAACTAACTGGTAGTGGAGCTACTGTGGCGGGAATTGATGGTTGAACCATTGACACCAAAGGCGGCACCATTGGGATGGGCACTGTGGTGGTAATCTGTGGTGGAAATGCCATAGAAACTAAAGATTGGGGGATAGCAGGGTTGTACTATGGGTATGGGTATAGTGGGTAGTAGTGAGGCAGCTATGGAAACCATGTTGAATGTACGAGTGGACTATGTTTAGTCCGACTCGATTGCATAGTGGGATAGTGTTGCGTCCTACTTGGCTCAGATGGTGAAATTATCAAAGGGGATGCATGTGACATGGATTCCAAGACATGAAAACATGTTATTTACTCGAGGGGTGTTTGACAAATCCACGTTGGCTGGTGCGCTTGCCAAAGGCCTTTCCTGTGGCGCCGTAAGAATGTTTGTTATCAGTTGGTTGCCCAGCTGGTCCATTTCGTCTAGACTTCGTTGGTTTACTGGGTTGGCATCTTTTCTTTTGGATGCACTTCCCATTGCAACGGAGGCTTGCCTATTTAAATTAATGCATCGTCAAGTGCCAATTCAAGTTGTCTAATCCGTTCTCATAGTTCTTCGTTTGAGTTTGAGTTTTCATGTTGCGGTGCGGCTGGCTTGCCAACATTTGCAGTGGATTGTACTTATATTTCAGGTTGATTTGTTACAAGTGTGTTGGAAGGTTCTCCTTCACTAGGGCCTTTTTGTCTTGCAAAATTCCTTGTCTTAGGGGCCATCTTTTCATACACACTTTCTCTTCAAACAACATTGCTACCTCTCAATGGTCCCCAGTGGAGTTGCCAAAAATATGTTCGGGCGCAGGATTGTTTGCCTTGTGTCTGAGTTTAAGGGTTTAGTGGGACTGAGGCGCCCTTGCCGTGCAATGAAATATTGTGATAAAAATAAAATGTCACAGGCACAAAATAACACCCAGGAAATTTTACGTGAGTACTTAGGTTCAATTTGAATCCTTAAGTCAATCTACAGTAAGATTGATATTCACAATTTACTAATTTTTAATTCCATCACAATTTACAAATATTAGTGGAATTTTTGCCACTTTAACTTTTTGACTCATACATAGCCTATCCCTTGCAATGCTTTGATGAAGAATTTGATTTGGCCTCTATGACCCAAAATAGGGAAAATCTATCACACTAACTTTCACGACGTGGCAAAACAAAGTTCCAAGGTGGAGAATCTGGACTTTATTTGTTCCTTACAATGAAAGGGATCCAATGACAATGACATAGTGGTAGGAGATAGCCTGACTTAGCCAGACAAAGGTATGTAAACTCGTGACTTTCTGTTTCTACCCTACTCCGATTAACACTTTACTGGCAGATTTCTGGCAACAGCAGCATCTAACTCCACTAGGACACCACCCAAATCCAAATATCACTTCCCTGGCTTCATGTTGGAAACCACAGCGAGGTTGGGAAAGACCGTCATTGGTTGGGAAAAATCCACAAAGTCAGCCGTTTGCTACTGCTTTCCCTATTTTGCTTTCTCCCTCCTCTGGCAATGGTGACAACTTCATACCAACATGCCCATCTTTACTCCATTAGTGGGACGGCAAGGAGTCTCTTTTTCCAAGCGATCCAACAATAAGGTGGTCCTTTTCCTCCCCTGGCAAACTCTAGTGTTATGGCGGCAGCAATACTCTCTCTCCATAGCTCTTGTCTGGTGCAAGTTTCAGCAACTCCTCTCCCACGACTACAACATCATGATGGTCAGATTGGGCTTAGTTCCTTCACCTACTCCTTGTGTGGGCTCATGGTAATGGGTGGCTGCGATGGTGATGTCCCGGGTATGGTGGAAGCATGGCAAGCAACTCCTTTCCTGTGACAACAATAACAGAACAGGATAGTTGATGAACTTCTCACAACAATAGCGGTAGCAAGGTTTCTTCTTTCTTCTCCTAATTGATCTATGTTTCTACAGGGACGTCTCGACTCTGGCAGCTTCACGGCAAGGACGACATAAATCCAAGAGCATCAATTGGCAGCAATAAGCGGAGAACAGCAGTGTCTCTATGTAGTGATATCTTCTCTACTCCTTCCTAGTTCGGTATGACTCCCAGGGGCGATAAGCACCAGTGTCTATGGCAACAACCGCAAATGAAAGCTCCTCCTCTCAGCAATCTCAGCTGCAATCACATCAAGGCTCCAACGTGCACTGGCCAAGGAACTCTCCAGTCTTTTCACGTTGGCAGTCGAGGAGACAGAGCAAGGTAGAGACGAGACTCTTCTATTTTTATATGCAAAAGAAAAAACAAAGCAAACCCCTTCTGGTAGATCCATAGCATAAGTCGGAGATCTTCAGGCTTTGGCGGTTACTCTGGCTCTTCGGCAGCAAGACGTGACAGCAATGCCTTTCCTTGGTGGGCAATAGCAAAACTTCTACTCAACAAGGCAAGGCTCCCTAAAGGGCTTTTCCAAGCTGTAACAGTGGTGGAGCGGGGATCTTCCAAGCTACAAAGAAGGGCGATGTAGTACTTCCTTCACACCGGTATCAATGATGCTTCAAAGGGCTCTGGATGGTTGCAAACTCCCATCTTTCCTCCAAGGTGGCAGCCACAATGTGATGGGCAAGTAGGGCTTTGGCAAGGCTAGACAGAACTGGAGCGCCAAGGAAGGGAATAGACGGCGGCTGCATAGGGAAACTCCAAGGCTCTGGTGAGACTTCAAGCAGCACTCCAACGAAGCGGTGATTGACAGCTTTCTCCTTCCTTCATGGCAGCAGCATCTTCTTGACATGGGAGATAGGGGAGATGAAGTCTCATTCATTCTTTCTCTTCTTTGCAGCAATAAACACGAGCCTTCTTTTCTCTAAAAATTTTCTCCCCCCCTCCCTTAACAATTAGACTTGATTTTTTATAGACATTCAAAACCTTTCTTTTCCGTCCTTACTAGCTTGGAATCATGACCGGTTCAATTTTTTCACAAATTTCCTCCGGTAGTTTCAGAATAGCACAAATCTTTTCCTCTAACTTTTTTTTTAAATATCATTCGGCGGATTTGGAACAACAAAGATCTTATTCCTTAGAATCTCTCATAACTTATCCACGTGAATAAATAAGTTTAAATTTGTGCAAACAATTATATATAAACAACATAAAAATATAATTTCAAGCATAATCAAATTAATCAGTTTTAAACAATTCCAAATACAATAATTTTAAAATAAATCCAAAATAACAATCAAATAACAAAATAAACCCTAATTTTATAAATTTATCATAATAATAAATAATAAACATTCAACAACAATTAACAAACAAAAACAAGCCATAAAATAATTTTAATTAACATAATTATTCCAAAAAATTAAGACTTGGTAAACAATAATATTATACAAAAAACGGTGGTGGCAGCGAGCAACCACGGTAGCAAGCGTTGGCGGGAAAGAGCTACTTTTAGGTTTGGGGGCATTGGCCCTCCCTTTTATTTTACTGTAATTGAAAGTTTGAGACCACTTCACCAGTTGCAATGTAAGTTGTAAAATTTTCAACTATTTTGTGACTGCATTAACAGTCGCAAAGTTATTTTCAAATGATTAAGTTTCGCAATGAAACTTAGAGACTGTTTTGCGGCCCGTGAACTCGGTCACAAACATACTGTGACCGAATTTAGCAACCGTAAAGAACAGTTACAAATACTGGTTGCAATGTTCGTCGCTAAACAATTACTAAACCGTAGATGTATTCTACGACCCGGTTTGCGGTCGTCACTCTGTCATAACTTCTACTCATTTCAAGACGGTCACAATTGCTACCAATTAACGTGGTCGCAAAGGGCAGGTCGTTAATGACCGATTTTTTAGTAGTGTTTATAGTTTTAAAACCTCTTTTCGGCTCTTAAAACTCCCCAAGACAAGTGATAAAACCTTACTGAAACATCATTAGCTTTATTGTAGTGTAA
This sequence comes from Piper betle, assembly GCA_033002965.1. Lineage (NCBI taxonomy): Eukaryota > Viridiplantae > Streptophyta > Magnoliopsida > Piperales > Piperaceae > Piper > Piper betle. The sequence continues at coordinate 54,271 of JAURVB010004625.1, forward strand.
TCAAATCAACTTTTAAAGATAATATTAGCCATATATTTATCAATTGAACCTTTTATTAGAAAAGTGGATAACATTTTTTATATTACCCACAAAAAAATCGAACATAAAAAATAAGAATGGTATATATATATATATATATATATATATATATATATATATATATATATATATACATACACTTCGGCCAAGTGCCAGCGGCCATGGCATTAGTTTTGTTAAATTTTGTTTTTTATTATAAAATATTTTGTTGGGTCGATTTAATTTTTATTTCTGGCTGTGTTGGTATAATTTTTATTTGTTTCAAACCAAAGAAACTGGCATGTCTCTGTGGCAGTTTCTACCTTCGGCACCTGCGTACGCATACAGGAGCAGTCGGACGAAGGCAGCTGCCTTTTGTTATGGTCATAATAATTATTAATCTATACAAAGTTGTTTTCTGTTTCTGATAGAAATTGCTTACACTGCCATCAAAAATACAATTGGATGTGAAAATAATAAGTAAGATTGTGAGTGCATAATAAGGAGCAAAGTTCAGATTCGCTGATCTCCAGGCCAGTTAAATTTTTCCTAGTTAGGATGTCATTTCCTTCTATATGGAAAAATGAAAGGCACTTTTGTAATTCTGATCAAATAATTAAGAAAAATGAAAAAAGTGGGTGAATTTCGCCTTCCGATCAAGAAGATTTTCCCTGAGACCCCAAAGGTTTGATTAATTGATACAAAAATAATGTAAATTACATGAAAATTTAAAATAATTAACCTTTCAAAAGTATTTATTATTAATATATTTTATATAAAAGATACTTTTGCATTTATTGTTTTTGTGAAAATAAAGTATAATTGTGTTTAAATAATTACACAAAATGATCGTGATTACTTCAAAATGGGTCGCCCATGTTCTCTGTCGTGTGCAACAAATTTTCCGCCTTTTTTTATTTCTTTAAAAAAGAAAAAAGTGGAAATTATTTTGTACATGAGAGTAGTAATTAATTTGAATCATTATTATTTTAAATTTAATATGCATTAAGTATGTATTTATTTTCTATGAAATAGATAAGATATATACTATTTTTATTAAAATTGACTAATTAAGATTTTCATATCATTTAAATTATTTTTATGCTAACCAAATCTAGCAAATTTGAACTAAAGAAGAGACCGGAATTGCCATTAGTTCAAACCAAAGCTAACACCGAGGACAGTCTTGTTATTATCTCAAAAATTTTCCCTTTAGTAATTAGGTTCGATTTTTCTTATAGTAATACAAAAATTTTGTTTTCCTTTCGAATTAAAGATCTCCTCATACCAAGTCTTTAAAAAATAATAATATATATGCATCATATTATCTTTAATTTATATATATGTCATATTAAAAAATGGGGAAAATATAAAAAATAACCAGGTTTCAAATTATTCTTTAAAAAATAACCAAAATTTTAAATTTTATCATACCACCGTTTTTAAAAACTTTCACATTAATAATAACGAAATCTCATTATCTTTTATTAATGACAAAAATGCCCACAAAAACTCATTTTTGTTAAAATAAAGTAGATAATGAATAGAAGTTATAATATTTACTAACTTCTTATATAAAAATAAAATGATTGGCTAATAAATGATGAATAGACTCTAATATTATCTTATTGATGTGATAAAATGCTAAAAGTCAAATTTATATTTTTCTTGTGACTTTTGAACCATTAAAAAGTAAAAAAAAGAGAATAAAATATATAAATTTTGGGTGTTTGAACTTTTATTTTTAATTTGTCATATGATAAATTAAAAAGTTTTTTTATCTAATATATTCTACTTTTGAGTAAAATATTTTTAAAAAACTAAATATGATTCACCTTATAAAATGTAAGAAAATATGTTTAAGAAAATTTGAAATTAAATTAAGGGCATTTATGCTAACAAAGTAAAAAGTATGAGTTTAAAATGATTATAATATACGAATTGGCTATTTGCAAAATGAAAATTGAAGATCTAGCTATATCCAATATAATTTTGAAAGTTTGGTTATTTTTAAAAGAATAATTTGAAACTTAGATATTTCTGATATTTTTCCTAAAAATTATGCATAAATATCTCTAAGCCAGGCCAAGGGCGGATCTGAAGACAAATTCCAGTCCATAAGATTCAGGCTTAGAATTTGGCTATAATGGCCTCTAATTTATGTCATGTTGTTCTTCCTAAGCAAAACATTAATTCGAAATAAATTATTGAACAGACGAGTATGTTGAGTGCCTTCAATCGGAATTAGGATCCAACATGGCCACAACTTGGTTGCTTTTTCGCCTATTCAGGACAACCTCCATTGAATCTGTAAGCACCACTTGATTTATAACAGAGAAAAATGTCCATTCCAAGTTGATTAGCCTAATGTTGGGATTGTAGAAGAGAACAAAACCATAGTCTCTTAGATGTATCCTAGGGTCAAGTACACAAGCGCATTATTGAGGCATCGACAGAGAATATATATATATATATATATATATGTTTGTACGCATTCCGTGGGCTTGTGTTAATTTAAAAGCAGCGTTTTCAACAAAAGCAAAGGTCGGATTCGCAATTGCCTGTCACCCACTGTCTTAATCTAACAGCATCACTATTTTTATTTTACTATTCACCATGAATTACTCTGATTAATATCTTCGTACCAGTAGAAACAAAAGGTGCCTGCGGCGGTACTGTTCGTGCGCACCCCGCACACAGGCGATACGAGCCCTTAGATTTACATCCAAGGGATGTAAGTAGGGAAGTTCTACCCAACCCAAAACAGTTATTTAATAATTTGCATGAAACACTAGAACCGTCAAATTAGTTAGTTACTCAAATCTAATGCCCGACACTCATTGTGCCAACGGCTGCGTAGTGATAGTACCACCGCAGGAACTGGACCTCCTACCACTAATAAGGCTTAATGAAATTTTCACTAAATTAATTTGTTTAAAAGTGGTGTCTAACACTTCATTGATCCTAAGCAGGTGTCCAACACATCTTGATTCCAAGGGAGTGCATTCACTAAGAGTAAGTGCCCTTCTAAAGGATACAACACTTCTTTTAATTAGTATGCACATACATGTTTTAAAAGCTATTGTCCCCTATAGCTGCATCGCCCGCCCCCGCCCCGCCACCTCCCTCGCCACCCTCGACCTTCCCCTGTCGCCTCATCGCCGCCCTTCCCGCCCCGTCCCCACCACCTCCCTCGCCACCCTCGACCCGTCCCCTGTCGCCTCGTCGCCGCCCTTCCCGCCCCGTTCCCCCCCGGTCGCCTGTCGCTGCCATCGCTACCTCCCGACCACCATCCGAAATAAGCCGATTTGAGCCGATTCTAGAATCAGCGCAAATCGGCTCGAATCGGCCAATTCACAGACCGATTTGGGCCGAGACCGATTCACGTTTTTTTCCAACAAGATCGCCACCGATCCGATTTAATCGGCCGATTCCGAGTAAAATCAGCCGATTTCTCCATCGTTGAGTGATAGTACCACCGCATAAACTAGACCTTCTACCACTAATAAGGCTTAATGAAATTTTCAATAAATTAATTTGTTTAAAAGTGGTGTAACACTTCATTGATCCTAACCAAGTGTCTACCACATCTTGATTCCAAGGGAGTGCATTCACTAAGAGTCAGATCCTTTCTGAAGGATACAACACCTCTTTTAATTAGTATGCACATGCATCTTTTAAAAGGTTTTGCACCCTTCTAAAGGATCAAACCCTTCGAAAAGATATCTCCCCCGATTAAATGGTTGCACCTTTTTCCGTTGTACCCTCTTCTCCTATACAAAAGTTACATTTAATCTCTTCCTTATAAATATACAAATAATAATTTTTGAGGTACAAGCCTTTTTATAAACACTTATATCGTCTTAAAGACAAGATTACTATATAGTAATTAAAAAACTTTGTTTATTTTATTTTTAAAATAAATGTGGCTTATTTATAATTTAACTATTTGTTTTCCTCTTCTATAAAAAGGATTTGTCATTGCCTTTGTCCTATAATTCACTTCGTTATTTTTTCAGCATTGATTATTTATTTCTAAGATTTTTTTCATGCATTGTTCTATATTCCTTTATTTGTTTTATTTTAATTATTTTCAGATTATTTTTTTAGATTTTTTCCTTTCTATATTTTTACTTTGGGATTTTATTAGAATTTTTTTCTTAAAACATATTTATTTTTTGCATTGGACACTTTATGACACTCTTAATATTAATTTATTTGTTAATGATTTTCACATTAAAATTACTGTATTTTTTCCTTATATATTGTTTTAAATTGCAATATTTTACCCTTTTCATATCAAAATTATTTTTAAATTTATTTTTTAAAGATATAGATATATGAGGATGATAAACTTCTAATGGGTTAAAGTTCTTTGGAAGAGGTTTATATTAAGAAATTATAGTTTATGATGTATAAACTTGGAAATGGGGAAAAAGATAGGAAACAAATATAAATACAAAGTTGAGGAAGTAAGGTACTTGATTTTTTCCGCTAGGCACATCATGGTTTTCTTCATATTTAATTATATTTTAATGATTTTTTCTTATTAAGATTGGAGTATTTTTTTCAAATGAATTGCTTTAGAATGTGAAATTCATTCTTATGTATATTTTCCCCACAAATCTAGCAATGATAAAAAATAATTGATTTATATCTATTCATTTTTATAATTCAGGTACTGCCATAATATTTTAGGTTTACAGTTCAATTAACGTCAAACAATTTTAAATTTTTGAAATATAAAAATTGATAATTTAATAATTTATATATTTAACAATCATGATATTAGTCTACTTGTAAATTACTAATATGTGTAATGTGCGGGGTTTGTGACTAATTTATTATAAAAGAGCCGAAAACCCCTACGGCGGATATAAATGTTGATACGACCCATCGCCCCTGATCACATCAGGTTTTGTTTGGGTAAAATTTTGCAAAAATCTGAATTAGACAATCGAAAAATGTAAATTTATTGAAAATAGGCTACAAAATTATTAAAATGGCTAAAATCTCCTCGGACGGAAAGAAATTGTGATTTATTAATATATATGCACAAATAATTTGCCGAGACCCTGACTCTTTGATTTGTCGACCCCAGCATGGAGTCAATCTAGGCCATTAGATTTAAATACCTAAAATGTTATACGGCCTTGATATTTTTAGGGCAAACTGCACTGCCATGTGCCTCTAGTACTCCAAAGACTAGTTTGTGAAGAGTTTCCCATTGTCTATATCCAATTTGTCGGCCGCCTTTGTTGTGGACTATCCAAAGAATCTTTCCCTCTCACATGCTAGAATCCCATATTAGTTTCAGAATTTTTAATAAACATGATATTATTTATCTGGCTAAACAATTATATTTGCCCAAGAAGCCATTATGAACTTCTTATACATCAATAATTGGTTCAAAAAATAAGATTTTTTTCAAAATTTACGTGGAAGTCATTGGCCTCCCCCAAAACTACCAGACAAGCCCCAACTAACATTTGTCAATTTTACCACAACTGTTTTAGGTTTTTTCTGAAACTACTTGCTGACTAAAGGTTTAAATATAAATCTCACAACATTGTCAATGGTTGTGTGCACCGAGATCAATGTGTTGCAGGATCCACAAGCTTATATGTATATGAGGTGGTCCAATATGACCTATCTATATTATAGTTTAAAAACTTGAATTGGGACTCAGGCTTGGTATGGAGTGGACTCTGAAGTCGAGTGGACTCTGAAGTCGACTTTACACCGACTCAGAGTCATTCATATCAACTTTTCAATCCAATAAGGAAAAATATATATTAAATTAATAGATATCTATTTATTACTTAAAATTGATAAATATATGACTTATATTACTTTAAACTATTTATTAAAATAAACTAAAAACAAAATAATATCT
>JAURVB010004626.1:0-37822 GCA_033002965.1 Piper betle
TGGCAGTAATGGCATGTTGGATCCTATTACGTAATCCATACAGTAAACTAACAACTTGAACATTAGCCAGGTAAAACTAATGGGACGTGAAGAATTAAGAAGAACAAGTACAAATTGTAAATTGAATATTAAAAGGATAAATATTATATATCACACTCATTGAACATGATGAGAAACACATCATGAAGCCTTTTATTATCTTTTCAATAAAAGAATTATATATAACAGATCATCAATACTTGTTTCTGTACCCGACGAACAATATTAATGTTGTTGTAATTTTCGGGTCTTTAAGGGAAACCATGGAGCTTCTTGCCATGCAGATCGCCACGAACGATCATGTCCATAGCCTTCCTGAATTTGCAAGCATCACAAGGAAGAGTTGCCAGGCCTTCGTAACAGTATCCGAACTCTTCTTCATGAGAGGATGGTTGAGGTGAGCCAAGGGAACAAAGAACCTCTCTTTCTCCTCTCCCTCAATACGTGCCACCCTTGGGCGTTGAGCTTCCTTAAGGAGTACATTATTCATTGCTAATTTGGTGCAGTCTCCTGCATTGCTTCCGTCGAGATCTGATGAACAGGTTCTTGAACACATGACCCATGATAGCCAGAATTGATAAAAATTGAAGTCGAAGGAGACGATCAGTTTTTTACCATAGATATTGATGAATGAAGGACGTACTTTGGCGGCAACTTTTGCTAGCCACGTCGGTGGTCACGTTGGCCGTTGGCTTGAAACTGATATGTGGTGATTGATGTCAGCTGTCAGATTTGGATCAGTTGAAATGGGAGAGTTCTCATTATCGTGTAAAGACTGTTCGCGTTCAATTGAGCGTTGCTCCTTACCGTCAATTAGGTTGGCCCGCTAAGGAGAAATATGGGATCCCTCGATTGAATCGAGTCTTAGTTAATTTTTAAGTACTATTTTATATTTTAATAATAAATAAGCTCAAAATAATACAACTAAAGGCCTTGTAAAATACATCAATTTAAATATATATATATATATATATATATATATATATTTAAAAGACTTAATTAAAAATTGCCCATTGATAAAAAAATAGGGAATCTAACTAATTTAAATACAATAAATTAAAGTCCATCGGGTTTCATTTTTCTACGTCTAAATTCTAATATCTTTTTTTCACACAAAACTATGTCTTATATTTGTGATGTTTTAAAAGTTCTCAATCTTCCTCTACCTTCTTATAACACTTTCTAACATGAGACTACTACCAAAACAAACAAAATAAATATTGTTACATTTCTTGTTTATTATTCATGTTTAGGGAAACACCTCTTCTTATAAGTTATATTAGTTACATATTAATTTTTAACTTTTTTTAATAGGTTATTATATATATATATATATATATATATATATTAAAAGTAGGGGGCTTAAATAAGAGATTAATAAAATTTTGTCTTTTTTTAATATCATTATCACCTATTTTTTTAATTTTTCAAAAGATGCACAAATTAATTGATATTTTGAACCTAAAATTTATTACAATTACTTCGATAAATAAAATGAAATGATTATAAACATTAGATTATGTTGAAATTGTATAACGTTATTATTTATACTTTTATTTATCTAATTAATTATTTATCTATAGTGTAACACCCTATTCTGGTTCACCCGTGAACCAAACCAGAATGTAATCGGCGATCGAACCACTCACTAAACTATTTGATTCAGTTAAACCAACTCGGATCTCCCCTCAGTGTCTTAAAATGGTAGTGCAAGTATACAATGCATGGATAGGATACTTCGGTTCTAACGTGGCCATATGTGCATGTCATGATATTCTAGTGTTCACAAACAGAATAATCGTAAAAATAGGTTCGAAAATAAATAATACTTTTTTCTAGTTTTGTTTTGCAAGCTAAACATTCATAGCATTTCACAGAATAATGTAAAACAATCTCATCCTTCACACAGCTTAGAAATCGTCATTTCCATTCATTACTTGAGGCTGGTACATGTGTGCAATGGCTTTACTACTATTTCATGATAACTACATAAATAATGGAAAACCATCAGTAACAAGTTTTACCGGTCTAGAAAATAATTAATATCAATTTGACACAAGAGAGATGGCCCACTCATCAAATAAAAAAACTTCATATTCTTCCTCAAGAACTCTCACAAGGCAGTAATGAGAGTTGTCGACCTCCGGGGCAGCATCCCCTTTCCATAAATTTCTATTTGCTTAACATTCTCTTTCCTTGACTAATTAAACTATTGATAACTCTGGAAAAGAATTATTATTCTTTGCATTTTATATTGAGTTTTTGTTAATCTACACACAATTAGGTGAGTTCAACTAAAGTAGTAGTAAAGACATCAATTATTGTTATATTAATAAAAGCTGTTTTTTAATATAGTTGAACTGCTTTTATTAATATTAATATTAATAAAACTTCTTTTATTAATATAACAATAATCAATGTCTTTACTACTAATTTAGTTGAACTCAGCTAATTGTGTGCTTGATTAATCACACATTTATGCCAGTAATTGGAAGGTGCCACCCACAAATAGTTATTCATCATGATCAATTTAATAATCTATGTGCCAAATTATTTGATATGTGAGGTTCGACTAGTTTGTGTTTTGTTCTTACATAGAAAATAATTCGATGCTGAGTATGCCAATCATCCCAGATGCCACTACTGGAGTTCACTAATTAATGATGTAAAACCCATGACCCGAGTTAGGCTTTCATAATTAGAATCGGTCAGTTCGACCATTATTTTTAATCGAGTCAATTTCAGAACATGAGGACTGAGCCAAAGCCGGTATTGCGTATGAGCCATGAGGGTCATGAATACTTAAGTATATGATGATAACGTCATCAATACAACATAAAAAAAAGAGTTATCAGAATATATGAGAGCATGTTATTTTATATATATATATATATATATATATATATAATGGATCACAGAATTAGTTTTAAGTTGTTTATTATGTTAGGACACATTATTTATTAGTGTTGGGTAGATTATTATGTTTATAGCTAGTTAGAACTTGATTATTTTATTTTTATAGTATTTCATTGTATTTTTTTAATATTTTTTGGGATATATTTGATAATATTAAGTCGAGTCTAGAACGGGACGAGTTTTATTACGAAACTACGTCCATACCTAAACCCATTTCTTTTCCCCCATGACGTGCTCCCTTGTTTCTTTACCTGCAGGACCAATGCCTCCTCACCTCCCTCTCTATTTTGCTGCCCCACCCCACAACCGGTGACCCTACCACCAGCCGCCAGCTGCCAAACAGTAACTCCGCTGATTGGTGCTGTCGCTGCCTTACCACCGCCTTCCTTCTTTCCGCTTTTCCCTACCCTTTTTTCCCATTTTCCTTCCCGGTCACCCATTGCCGCCCATCTTGCATGTGTCGCCGCCGGCCACCAACCAACAATGACCTTTGACGACCCTACCTAGCCTTTTCCCGACTCTTCCCCAGGCCTAGACGACACATGCATGGTGACCCCGGGCGACCCAAGCCGCGCTTGCATGTGCTGTTGCCGGCTGCAGCACACAAAACCTGCCCTCTCTCTCTCTCTCTATATATATATATATATATATATATATTAGAAAATTAATTAAATCTCTTGGGTTTGGGATGAGGGTACGATAATATTTAGTGAAATATATATAATTGGCACTGATGGCATGTTGGATCCTATTGCATAATGCATACAGTAAACATAACAACATGAACATTAGCCAGGTAAAACTAATGGGACGTGAAGAATTAAGAAGAACAAGTACAAATTGTAAATTGAATATTAAAAGGATAAATATTATATATTACACTCATTGAACATGATGAGAAACACATCATGAAGCCTTCTATTATCTTTTCAATAAAAGAATTACATCGATGTTGAGAATAATGGACATCTTTAATTTGATGTCCCATACAATAAATATCAGATCATCAATACTTGTTTATGTACCCGACGAACAATATTAATATTGTTGTAATTTTCGGGTCTTTAAGAGAAACCATGGAGCTTCTTGCCATGCAGATCGCCACGAACGATCATGTCCATAGCCTTCCTGAATTTGCAAGCATCACAAGGAAGAGTTATCAGGCCTTCGTAACAGCATCCGAACTCTTCTTCGGCGTCAACCAAAAACTGCTGTATGAGAGGATGGTTGAGGTGAGCCAAGGGCAGCAAGAACCTCTCTTTCTCCTCTCCCTCGATACCTGCCATCACTGCTACAAACCCCTTGGGCGTTGGGCTTCCTTGAGGAGTACCATATTCAATTGCTAATTTGGTGCAGTCTCCTGTATTGCATCCGTCGAGATCTCGATGAACAGGTTCTTGAACACATGACCCATGATAGCCAGAATTGATATAGATGAATGAAGGACGTACTTTGGCGGCAACTTTTGCTAGCCATGTAGGTGGTCACGTTGGCCGTTAGATTGAAATTGATTTTGGTGATTGATGTCAGCCGTCAGATTTGGATCAGTTGAAATGGGAGAGTTATCATTATCGTGTAAAGACTGTTCCCGTTCAATTGAGCGTTGCTCCTTACCGTCGATTAGGTTGGCCAGCTAAGGAGAAATGTGGGGTCCCTCGATTGAATCGAGTCTTACTTACTTAATTTTTTAAGTACTACTTTATATTTTAATAATAAATAGGCTCAAATTAATACAACTAAAGGCCTTATAAAATACATCAATTTAAATATATATATATTTAAAAGACTTAATTAAAAATTGCCCATTGGTAAAAAGATAGGGAATCTAACTAATTTAAATACAATAAATTAAAGTCCATCGGGTTTCATTTTTCTACGTCTAAATTCTAATATCTTTTTTTTCACAAAGCTATGTCTAATATCTTTTCGGTTTTAAAAGTTCTCAATCTTCCTCTACCTACTTCGAAAACTTTCTAAACTAGTACCAAAACAAACAAAAAAATATTGTTACATATCTTGCTTATTATTCATGTTTAGGGAAATGCCTCCTATTATAACTTATATGAGTTACATATTAAATTTTAACTTTTTTAATATGTTTTAAAAATATAATATATATGTATATATATTAAAAGTAGGGAGCATAAATAAGAGGTTAATAAAATTTTTCTTTTTTAATATCATTATAAACTATTTTTAAATTTTCAAAAGATGCACAAATTAATTGGTTTTTTGAAACTAATATTTATTACAATTACTTTGCTAATTAAAATGAAATGATTATAAACATTAGTTTATGTTGAAATTGAATAACATTATTATTTATTGTTTTATTTGTCTAATAATTATTCAATTATAGGACCCACTAATTTGCTTTAAATGAAATGTATAACTCGTATAAGTTATATTACATGTAGCTCATGTATATAAGACTCTTATGTTTATTATTGATAACTTGTGTTTATTAAGATCTTATATAATTTTAGAAAGCTCTGCTTATTGGTATGGATTAAAAAACTTTAATATAAGAGAAGAAATTGAAAGTGGTGGAGTCATAAAAAAAGTTTAGGATTAAATTTAGAGTATATATTACTGAAGCTAGTGATATTTTCTACTCTTAAAATTGACAATTTTAGTAATTTTCTAGTAGTTATAGCCTTGTAGGAAGTAGTTAGAGTATAAAACTTTATATATTATATATAATAGAAATAACTAACTCAAATTATTAAGCTTATCAATGGCCTCTTTAAAAAATATGATTAACTTTGCTAATTGTTTACAACAACTTAACAACTTAAGCTCTTTTCATTCAATTGTAATTGCATTTGTAGGTATAAATTTTATCCTTTCAAGGCCAAACAGGAAGCTAACAATATCAATTTTAAGAATTCTTCTTTTAACATTATTCATGTAGTTGATCTTTGATCTCTATAATTGTTAATTGTTAACATATGCATATAATTCACTCACGCTCGTAACACCTCGATTTCAGTTTGCTTAAGAACCAAATTAGAAATGTTACGATCAAGTCGAGTCATATTTAAAGTTGTTGGTCAGTAAGACTTGATCGATAAAATAGATCAAAACAACCTTCTTAGTGTCATGAGAATGAAAGACATTGTTAAATATACGTCAAAACACATCAAATATAAGTAAAAGTAAGAAAAGAAATAAATGCGTTGAGCTCAAGTGTGTGTAGCATTTATTTGTCCTTCCACCAAAGTCGACTCAGGATTTGCAAGACTTACATATATTATATGAAAAATGTCAATAACGAGTGTTACTGATCTGAAAAATAACTAATACAATCTGGCAAATGGGTATTCCATTACCCACGAAAACTTATGAAACTTCAAAATTGCCTCACACTGGGCAGTAAGCAAACATACTTAAGCAAGTGTCGGCTCGCATGCACGGCTAATGTTCATATTCATACATACAACGCTTATGCCCTCACATCTTCCATATTTCACCCGCCACGGTACTCGAGTGGCAAAAGGAATAGTTAAGTTAGTGCCACAAATTTTGAAAATGTGCTGCGTTACGTAGTACCCTCATACACCGCACTACCTCAGGGTTTGAAGGAGTACTAGTGTGGTCCATACATATCTCCATACCACTCACTCTCTTATTCGTGAAATCCGTAAAAATGCATGTACTTATATAATAGGTTTAGGGAAGAGGCTTATATCATATATTTCTAGAGTTTCAGTTCAAAAACCGAACAAGGGATCTCATCCTCGTAGTTTTATTAAACATGTGTAGAAAACACAACTAAATGGCCCGACATCAGAGGGATCTCGATAAAATGCCGCTGATGTCATCCTACGTTTAAAACATGATTAAACTCAACACGCAAGGAGTCAAGTAGAGAGGGAGAGTCCTACGGACCTGTGGTCCAAGCTCCAAGCGTATCTGCACATCTACGGCAAGCTCAGACTCCAAAACCTACATCGGAACCCACTACTAAGTAAAATACTAACATCTCTATATGATGCATGCTCATGGTGTGTGCTCATATCATCAATACATCCTAATAAAGAAAACAGTGCTAACAAACCTATAACTAAACATGTGGCACGCAAATCAAGACATAATAATAATAAATAATAAAATAAACAAATAAATACACTCATAGATAATTAGATAAATAATAAATACATGAACATAAATAATACTTTAATCATAAAATAATAATATAATTATACAATATAAATATACGACTAAACATGAATAAATTATCATATATACTCATGTTAGTAAACATATAAATAATTAAATAAACAACAAATATTAATTAAATAAATCAATAGATAAATAATAAATAACATGACTAATATTAATTAATTATGAAGAATATAATATAAATATCAAATATATGAGCATACAACTAAATACGTATAAATAATAACATGAGTAAGAAAATAATTAATAATCAATCAATTAATTAAATAAAATAAGATAAACATGAATAAAAATAATATCTATGAATAAATATATTATCAATAATAATAATTAGTCACATAATCATTCATCATAGTCAACAAATATATAAATAATAAGAAATAAATAATTATGAATAAATAAATAAATAAAATAATTAATAAATAAAGAAAAATACTCATAATATCCAAACATGCTAAATCAATGTGAATATACATCTAAACTAATATAAGAGGTTCTCGAATTACCAAAAACGGTACAAGAATGGACAAAAATGGTCTGAAAATGAGCTAAATCAGACCGAACTGAGCTGAACTAGACCGAACCGAATGGGCTGAACCAACCCGGTTTAGGTTAACTGGAAAATGGGCTGGGTTGGCTAGGCAGACCATGAACTGGACGGGCGGACTCGGACATGGCCTGGCGGGCTGGTGAACAAGATCAGGCAGGCGGACACAGACGCGAATGCGGGCAAGCGAACGTGACACGGGTAAATTGGCCGGTCAGAGGAGTGGCACTGTCAATCACTAGAAAACGTCGACGGCGGTGCGGCTAGGGTCACCGCAAGTCAGGATCGACATGCCCATACGACGGGGATCATGATGGTGGTGGTTGATCAGCAGAGTCCGGCCAATGGCTGGCCAAAAATTGGTGTAGTAAGGGGCGGTATTTCTGCCGTGTGCGGGGACGTCGCCATACGGCGATCGCAGCCATGACGGAGGTCGGTGTCCGTCTCAAATGGAAGATCTCGGTGAGGGAAAGCTATTGGGGTGGTCGGATCGGCTGGAGGTGGCTCGCCAGCGCCGAAAATGACTCAAACAGTGGCGGCTACAGAGAAAATCGGCTTCAAGAACTCTATTGCGGGTAGTGACTGTGGCAGCGCCGAAGTTGTGAAGGGTACAGATAGAAAGCCGGTAGCGACGCAGTCATGGTGGTGTCGGTCCGCTAGCTGGGAGAGCAGAGACTACGCAGTCATGGTGGTGTCGGTCCACTAGCTGGGAGTGAGCAGAGACTCACCTGCCCGTCAACGAGGCAGTCATGGTGGTGCCAGTCCGGTGGTCGGGGCCGAGGCGGAGACTTGCTAGCGGCAAGCCAAAGTGTCGGCGGCGCTAAGAGTGTAACTTTAAAAATCATTGGAAATTTCTATGGAAATAAATAGGTGAAGCTAAGGTTGAGTGTACGGCTCAGATCTTGCCACATGGCACAATCTAGACATTCGACAACTCGTGGCCTAGTGGGGCCCACCTATGGGTATATACAATATACATATGGACGGAAAGCTCGGATCGAGACCGTCCAAAGTTGAAACTGACTCGAGTCCTAAAAGTGACTCTATAGGCGGGAATCGAGGCAAGAAGGCTAAATGGGCCTCGAATCCCTAAACTCAATCAAGCTGGGCCCATAGGGGCACAATCTAGTGATCCGAAATTCCTATGTTGCATGTAAATGAAATACCCTAAAAATCCCAAACGAATACTAAACACTGCAACGGCCTAGATCTAGGCCTAAATCCTGGCTAACTCATACAAATCATCTGTATACCTCGCGTATACACTGATAACTCATGCTCTACTGTTATCATCAATGCATGTTGGGCATACTCAGCCACTATAACATGCTCATATGGCCATCTGGGCCCATACTCATAGTCTTAAAATTAGTTCTAGCTCGAGCTCGCTCGAACCAACTCGAGACTAGACCCGAACCAGACAATACTACAATCGGGTAAAACCCTAACCCGAAGTTGGGGTTTTACAATTCCAATGTGAACATGGAGGAACGTATTGAGCTTTATGGTGATTAAAGTTCTAAAATATATGCCCCGAGTAAAAGCATCAAATAATGTCCTCCTAATATTTATCTCATGAGTGATGATGGACATGGGAGGCCGGTTACTAGAAAAAATCGAATAATACTTCGAATAACATTTTTGTCTAATAGGTTTCTAGAAGAAAGATAAATCTTAATTAGACCAATCATGGATCACAAAAGCAGTTTTATGATACTTTGAATTTCAAGCTAATTTTTCATGGTTTTTGTTTTTCAATTATTCTATGTTATCATATTATTATATTATAACATAGCAAATCTTATTCCTTGTTTGTCGTGCATACATGTCTTTCATTGCCACGCACACTAATTATTTACCGCGTCTCTTATGATTTTATAATTTTATTATTTTCTATTCAAAAAGCCATATATGTCTTATTATTCATATTTTAATTTTTTATTATTATGAAAGTTCTCATGTCTCTTATTATAATTACAATTTTATCCTTTCACACTCTTCTGTCTCCAAAATTCGAGTGAGAGAAGGGGGAGTTTACCACTAGTGTGATTTACTTGGGTAAGAATATAAAAAGTAAAAAAATGTAATTTTAAATTAAATTAAAAAACATAAATTAAGTTTAAATTTAGTTATTATAAACTTAATCTGTGTATGTAGCGCATGGGCATGGCCGGGCAGGCTCGGGATGGAAAACGACGACCCGGGGTAGGGGGGTGAGCAGCCTTGGGGCCGGGGAGGAGGCGGTGACGAGTGACGGCTGTGGAGGAGGTGGCGGCGAGCAATGGAAGGGGAGGAGGAGAGGAATTTTTTTTTAAGATTTGCAAATCTGGACCGTCTTTATAATTGAACGGTCCACATTAGGGGCAATTGCAACAATTTTCTGGTGGTCGTCCCTAGGGTAGCATGACCCATATATTGAGAATTAATTAAATCTCTTGATTTTGGGACAAGGGTAAGGTAATATTTGGTGAAATATATATAATTGGCAGCGATGGGATGTTGGATCCTATTCTATAATGCAAATAGTAAACAAATAACATGAATATTAGCCAGGTAAAACTAATGGGACGTGAAAATTTAGAAGAACAAGTACAAAAGTGAATATCAAAAAGATAAATATTATATATTACACTCATTGAACATGACGAGGAACACATCATGAAGCCTTTTATTATCTTTTCAATAAAAGAATTACATCGATGTTGAGAATAATGGACACCTTTAATTTGATGTCACGTACAATAAATATTAGATCATCAATACTCATATGTGTTTATGTGTTGGGCCCTTCAGGCCTCCAAAAGAGAATTGCAATAGTTGTCGTAGGTCTCTCTTAATCCAAAAGTTAGCTCAAGGAATAAGATTTTCCCATTAGCCTATAAACAACTTACCAACATCATCTACAACCGATGTAGAATAAAACCCAGCAACTCCCCTTCGCACATCAGGCGTGTCTTCTTAGGGTCCCCAAAAGGCACTTCTTGGGCCCTTTAGGCCCCCAACCAAGCTCTAATATAACTGTTGGGCCCTGGGCCCCAAAAAGCCGATGTAGGATAAACCCAACAACTCTCTTTCACACATCAGGCGTATTTTCTTGGGCCTCCCGAAAAGGCACTTCTTGGGCCCTTTAGGCCCCCAACCAAACTCTAATATAACTGTTAGGCCCTGGGCCTCAAAAGGGAATTGCATAGATGTCACAAGCTTCTCTTAATCCAAAAACTAGCTAAAGGAATAAGGCTTTCCTAATAACCTATAAACAACTCATCAATATCATCAACTACCCATGCAGGATAAACCCAATAATATGTACCCAGGAACAACATAAATATTGTTATGATTTTTCGAGTCTTTAAGGGAAACCATGGAGCTTCTTGCCAAGCAGATCGCCATGAACGATCATGTCCATAGCCTTCCTGAATTTGCAAGCATCACAAGGAAGAGTTACCAGGCCTTCAGTAACAGCATCCGAACTCTTCTTCACGAGAGGATGGTTGAGGTGAGCTAAGGGAACAAAGAACCTCTCTTTCTCCTCTCCCTCAATACGTGCCATCACTGCTACAAACCCCTTGGGCGTTGGGTTTCCATGAGTACCATATTCATTGCAAATTTGGTGCAATCTCCTACATTGCATCCGCGGAGATCTCATAAACAGGTTCTTGAACACATGACCCATGATAGCCAGAATTGATAAAATTTGAAGTCGAAGGAGACGATCAGTTTTTTACCATATATATAGATAAATGAAGGACTTACTTTGGCGGCAACTTTTGCTGGCCACGTTGGTGGCCACGTTGGCCGTTGGCTTGAAACTGATATGTGGTGATTGATGTCAGCTGTCAGATTTGGATCAGTTGAAATGGAAGAGTTATCATTATCGTATAAAGACTGTTCGCGTTCAATTGAGCGTTGCTCCTTACCGTCAATTAGGTAGGCCCGCTAAGGAGAAATGTGGGATCCCTCGATTGAATCGAGTCTTACTTACTTAATTTTTAAGTACTATTTTATATTTTAATAATAAATAGGCTCAAAATAAAATAAAATAACATCTTTAGAGTATTATAATCTATATATTTATTTAATTATAGTATTTCTACAATTAGAGTCCATCATGTATTTCTTCGTTCAACAGCTTAAAGTTTATTTATAAAATTAAAATTTATTTAAACTAAACAAAGACCCCACATGATGGAATTTCAAAGACCACACGATGGTCACAAGGGCACATTTGAAACTTGTTAACAATATACACTAAGAATGTAAAAAAAAGTAATTATTATATTATATTTAATTAAATAAATGATTTTTTAAAATTTAAATAAAAAATATAACTATATACAAATATTTAAAGTAATTATAATTCTGTAAGTAAAAAATTTTAATATTTAAATGGAATTTATTTTTTAAATTTTTTTAAAATTTTGGTAGAATTGTATTCTAAGTTTTTCTTAATAATAGATACATAAATAAATAAAAGTCTGTAAAAATCTGAGTATTTACTATTAAGTAATAATCTTTAATGATAAAAATAACAGTTCCAGGTAAGTGTTAAACATTACAATCACCTTGCAATATAACAAGGTCTAGAAATTTTGCTTAAGATGTGCCCCCACGTATATCTCGGTTGGTTTGGGAATTGGGACACTTTTTCTTTGTTTGTTTTGGTAGTACCCTCGAGTTAGAAAGTTTTAGAAGTAAGTAGAGGAAAATTGAGAACTTTTAAACACCAAATATTGTTTGAGGCCTCTCAAACGTGTTTTTCACGTGTTTTTTATATCATATGCTATACACATGTCGCGTGGACAAGTATTAAGAGATTTTGAGGAAAAGATCTTTGCTATTCCAAAACTTGCCCGAGGATAATTTTTAAAAATTTGTGCTATTTTGAAACTACGGGAGGAAATTTGTAAAAAATTGAACCGGTGATGGTGATGATTCTAGGCTAGTAAAGATAGAACAAAAGGCTCTCTACGTTTATAAAAAATTAAATCTAATCGTTGAGGAAGGGGGTAAAAATTTTTTGAAAAGAAGAAGGTTAGTATTTATTACTGCAAGAAGAGAAAAATTGTATGAGGCTTCATCTCCCGTCTCCTATGTGAAGAAGATGCCATCACACCATTGACGAGGAGTGTGGCCTAAGAATCATCCTTTGTCATATTGCCTTCCCGCTTGTCGGAAGGAAGGAAGACTGCACCTGCAAGAGGCGTCGTGAAGCCTTGCCAGCATATATGACAAACAGGGGGGAAGGAAGGAAGACTGCACCTGCAAGGGGATTTTTCTTTTTGCAGGAAAAAACAGGGGGAATTATCCTATAGCTGTGAAGGACTTTGCCGGAGCACCACTGACCAAGGAGACTAGGTGCAGTTGTAAAATCAAATAAATACTTTAAACTTTAACCAAAATTAACATAGATGATAAAACCATCATCAATAAAGCCTTCTTCATATCAAATCATCAAGAAAATAAATTTAATAACGGAAGCGTACCTGGATCCATAATTGTAAAGCAATTCTTTGATTTCTTCTGGTTTGATCTTCCAGATTCAGCACCTGTTCTTCAAAACCAGAGTTTCTGGATGATGGGATACCAGAAAAGAAAAACGACGTGCGAATCCGGGGACCATAACCGTATTTATCCTTGTAACCGTATTTATCCTTAATTTTTCATAATTCCAATTTAACCCATCATAAATTAGAGATTAAGAAAACGGTATCTACACATATTTATCCATACTCATCTTAAATATATGATATCTCCATATATTTTATTAAATATTAATGGCCCATTATCCTTAACTTTAATAGATCAATTTAATTTAGGCCATACCTTAATAATAATAACATATGATACAATTATATATACATATATACGTCCAACATCCAACAGCAGTTGCCTCAGAGTTTTCCCTTAGAGCATTGGAATGGCTGCGTTGTTGATCACCGTCACATGAAGTAGAGAGCCCAGCCCTTTACCGCTGCAATCTTGCCTACTTGCCGCCGTTGCCGTGAAGGGAAGAAGCAAGGAGCATATGCCGTCAAGACCTGTCAATAAAACGACAGTCCTTTCGCCGGAGTTGTGCCGCTGCCGCCGTGGATGCTAAAGCATGTGCCACATGGTGTTAAAGCCTGCCTTGCTGCTGTGGCACATGCCGGAGGAGAACCATCCCTGTTTATTGTCGTCGCTTGGAGTTGAAGCCCGCCACAGTCGTGAAGACAGAGCCCGCCACTGTAGGAAGAAGAATGCCCAAGACCACCAGCGTGGAGCTCGAAGTACTCCCGACACAACACAACCTAGACTTACCGCCGGAGATTCCCTTCCTCGCCGGAATTTTAACAGGAAATTGTCACCGGAGAAATGAAAAAACAGGGGAAAGCAGCAGTGAAAGGAGTGTTTCGTGGCCTTTTTCAAGCCAACGCCGGCCGTCCCCAACCACAGAGTGGTGTCCAAAGTGAAACCAGAGAATCATTCTTCAAGTCTAGGGGGAGTTCCGTTGGAGTTCGACGCTTCTGTCACCGGAAAAAAATCGGGAAGTTGTTGATGGGAGAAGGTGAAAACAGAGAGTTCCCTATCATTTATCTGTTTGGAGCCGAGCCAGGGGAAGAACCAACGCCGGCCGTCCCCAACCACAGAGTGGTGTCCAAAGTGAAACCAGAGAATCATTCTTCAAGTCTAGGGGGAGTTCCGTTGGAGTTCGACGCTTCTGTCACCGGAAAAAAATCGGGAAGTTGTTGATGGGAGAAGGTGAAAACAGAGAGTTCCCTATCATTTATCTGTTTGGAGCCGAGCCAGGGGAAGAAGAGTCCGAGCCCCCACTGTTGGAGTCTACCATTGCCATAGAAAAAAGTGTGGTGTCCTTGTCACCTCAACAAATTTGGAGGCTTGCCGTGATGAATTGGCCGGAATTTGGTGGACTGCTGCTGCTTGACCAAGAAATCCATCCTAATTATTGCCTTGTCGTGGCGGATTGACTACCGGAGTCCATCACTTCCTTCCAATCGTTTCCTACTGTTGGATTCAACGTCGACCAGCCACCAGAATTCTGTCGTCGTTGCCGGAGAAGAGACCCACTAGAGGCACTGTCGCTGCTAAAAAACAAGAGAAGGGATAGTGAGTAGAAGTGGGTTTGGGCTTATCTGCTTGCCCATTTAATATGGTTCTTGTCCCTCGTTTAACGGATGGGAAATGGGGCGCATTGTTGTCCACCAAACTTGACCGTTACAGTGTGTCTGGACCGTTACTGTATGCCACTTTGATGTTGTTGCCCAACCGACTGATTAGGTTGCCTGGCTTAACCATGTCCACATTCATTTACATGCCCATAATCTGTTTGATTCAGAGGCTAGACCAACCTTAATTGGTGTTATTCCGCACCTACAGCCCATATTCAACTAAGAATTTACCTCATTACTTCCCCGTGCTCTGATTTACGCCGTTGTCTTCCTTTGAGGTTTATTTTATCATTTGAGTATAGAATAGATCAAATTTAAGGTCTCTTCAAGGAGCAAATTATATATGGAGTCAAAAAGTTAAAGTGACAAAAATTCTACTAAGATTTGTAATTTGTTAAGGAATTAAAACTTAGTGTATTGTGAATATCAATTTCACCGTGGATTGACTTAGGGATTCAAATTGAACCGTAAGGAACTACGTAAAATTTCCCACTTGTTATTTTGTGCCGTGTCATTTTATTTTTATCTTACTATTTCTTTGCGCAACAATCTTTGGTCCTATCGAACCCTCAAACCCGAATCGAAAGGCACGATTCGTAGGGGTGGACAATCCTGCACTCGAACAAAGATATTAGACATAGTTTTGTGAAAAAAAGATATTTAGACTAGTGCGATTTTAACCAAACTAATAAAAAAAGGTTTTTGCCTCAAATTATATTATACAAGATGTAAAATATTACTAAAAATGAATAAAGCCTTTAATTTAGTTGATATAAATAAATATAATAATTTTAGATCAAGTAAAATTATATACCTAATTACAATTGTAACTTTTCAAATCAAATATAAATATACTTTTCACTTGGGTAAGAATATAAAAGTAAAAAAATGTATTTTTAAATGAAATTAAAAAACATAAATTAAATTTAAATATAGTTATTATATACTTATTCTCTGATTGTAGTGCGCGGATAAAATATATCTAGTTAATATAAAGAGACCTTAAATTTTTAATAAAAAAAAAGGTATATATATATAAAGAGAGGGGGGGGAGAGGGGGGGCATAGTTGGAAAATTAGAATAGAAATCAGAATCAAAATCGGTTTTCAAAGGAGTCACTGAATCAGATCGAATCAGTCTAAATCGGTCCAGAATTGGTTCAGTTGAATCTGTCCAAATTAGTCTAATTGGTCATATATAATTTGATAACTCATACCATAAATATATAAAAATTAGGTATTGATGTTATTTTTGATATTATTGTGTGTATTATAGTTTATGTTATTTTTTAAATATTTTTTAAATTTTTTTAAAATTATTTGGAATTAACTATTATTTGTAACCTCGAGTTGGAGATCGAATCAACTTTTAATTACTAAAATGCCATCCCCAACCGTGCTCCCTTCGACCCCTGCCATTGCCGCCAACGCCACCTGCCCCGCCTCCCCCCACCGGCCTTGCCCACCCAGCCCCCCCCCTTGCGCCTCTGCCCCTCCCCGCCACCCTCGTCTCGTCGGCCCCGAGTCCCGACCCATCCCCCCACCAGCCCCCCTCCCCTCGCCGGAAACGCCCCCAGCGGGTCCCCCCTATCGGCCCCGCTGGAGCAAAGGGGCAGCGGTGGCAGAGGAGAGAAAGGGGCATTTTCGTCATTGTAAACTTTTAATTTCCATTTTGCCCATGTATAAATAATCTATTTAATATAATACCAAAGGTATTTTAGTGATTTACTATAAAACCGATTCAAAACCCGATTCGACCCTAAATTTGAAACGGATTGCCGCCAATCTGATTTATTCAACTATGGGGGGCGGGGGGGGGAGGGGGCAGTGGGCTGCAGGATGCTCGGGGGTGGGGGTGGGGTTGGGGGTGGTGGGGGTGGCAAGGGGTGTCCGGCGGAGGCGGCGTGGTCCCTGGCACCAACGCACGCGGTAGGAGGGAGGGAGGGCGGGTGGGCAGCCGAGTGGGGGGTTTTGGGGGCTGTGGGCCACTGGATTTCATCCAACAACCCATCGATGTGTGCGCTGCAATGCGCTCCAAAATGGGCAATGCATTGCAGCTTTTATATATATATATATATGGGTCGACTACCTTGGGGGTGACTGTAGGAAAATTTCTTGTGGTCACCCCTAATCCGGACCATCTACTCATAAGGACGGTCCAGATCTGCAGATCTTAAAAAACAAATCTCCACTCCTCCTCCTCCTCCCCTACCGCCTCCTCCCTGGTTGTCGCTCGCTGCTCCTCCTCTCTTGTTGTCACTCGCCGCCGTCTCCTCCCCGGCCCTCCGCCGCACCCACCCCTCAGCACCGCCCACACCCTCAGCCGCCCCACCCCGGGGTCGACTAACATTCTCATCTTCCTCGGTGCGAGTTCGATACCATAGTTTGGCATCCCCCGTCATGAACATACTGGCCATAGAAACCTGCATCTCCTCTGGTATCTTAGCAGCTGTAAAGTACTCTTGCATGTCCCAGATGAAGTTCTCTATGTCCTTGGCTATCCTAGTCCCCTCAAACTTCTTTGGCTTTTGCACCTTGAGCCTTCCCAGGACTGAGCTTCCTTCCGCTGCACGGCCAACAAATCCATGGGCTGCAACACAAACACCTGCTTCAACATGCCACATCCGCATGCAAAGCATCATACGCAGCCCAGAGACCACCTAGCATCTCCGCTGTCTCTCTTGCACTATTGGGCTCGGGTGGTGTTTGTACCCGAGAATTCAAGTCCAACACTTCCAGCCCTCCTCAGTGTAACCGTCTCCGTTGTCGATATGCCCTCCTATCAACACTTCCAGCCACACTAGTCTCTCCCTGAGACTCTTGGTAGATTGTGTGTCCATATCCGGATTGGTTTATTGGCAACTCGTGGAGGTTCCCCTGGAACTGCACTTGACGTGCTGAAAACTCTTGCTCTGATACCTTCTGTCATGGGGTTTACCTGGGGCAGAATTTTTGTCCCCTAGACCACAACCGTGTGGTGTGTTTCCTTCTAGAAACACCAGCCTTCCACAGGTATGCATCTATCCTGCAAAACACTATGATGAGGAAGCACAATATAACACACACAAGCACTCCGGAAACAATATTGCACCCGACTGACGATGCCCGATATAGTTACCTGTGAGATCCTTCAACTTAGTCCCACATCTAACACCTACTGGGAGAAGATCCTGTTTATAAGTGGGAATGGACTAGAGATTTTTAACTTTCGGGGTACCCATTTTAAAGAAATGACTTAGCCCATTACATTGCACTTTGGGCTGGGTCGTTACAGTTACCGGTACCAATAATTTGATAGACCAATCACCACACAAGGATACACACCAATGACTGCTAATACACAGTCGCGCCAAGGCACTATAGTTTGAACATCAAACTGATTACCCCTTTTGGTACACAAGACCCAGAATCATCGATCTTGCTCTCGGTACCACGCCTAACATGACGATGATTTTGACACTATAGAATATTAAGGAGCCCCTGCTCTAACCTTAATTTCATTATCAAGAAACAAAGGAAACAAGTAGACAACCTACCCTAACTACTTGGCTTGTGTTGGCATGCACCTCGCCCTGCCTCCATTCCCAATAGGGAGGCTGTGAGAACAGCTGAGCACCCCACTCATAATGTGTCCTCACAATCACAAGCCCAAGCCAACCCCTGGTCGGCCTGTTTACATGTACTTTCCCCTCAACTAGAAATACAATTAGGTTACGGTACGTAGAATTGTGTACCATGATCCCGGCAAATGACTACTCTGATAGTCCCCTTGAAGTTCCAGCCCTTGACTTGAAGAACTGGTCACGACAACTTCAAGCGTCTCATTGCACGATCACAGTTCTCTTCTCTCCACAAAAGAGCAACACAATTTCTCCATCCCTTTCTACTCAAGAGAGATGTCCCCTTATGTAGATACGATTCCGTGTTCATCCACTCAACAGATCAGCCAACAGTTCGTAACACATATATCCAATGACGATGCGAAACAGACCATCACCATTCGATCTCCATCCAATGGCCAATGTCCTCATCTTATAGGAACTCATCTCCAACGAACTTGTGGTATATCTGCAGTTTGTTGCAACCAACTACCCAACATTGGTTTACATAAGATAACAAACCTTATCAGCAATTCAGATCCAGCAATCCTCTGGCGTGCCTTGACTGCATGGTCAAACCCTCTTGGTTCGACCCCAGCCAGCCTTTCACACACCTCCTGGCAAGTTCCAGCAAATGTACCACTCCATGTCCCAGCAGTCTCCCATATCGCTGGAACTCCATAGCGCTCATCAACCTCGGACAAATACCACTGTGTCGGTATTTGGCTCGAGTCACCCTGACGCTTGTGCCCATGTACCGCAATTTTACTCGGTACACCCGGTGCTGCTCGCTTGCTGCATTGCTCGCTACCGCTCGGCACTGCTCGTTCATGCAATGCTCACTTCCGCTCGGAACTGCTCGGCACACCTGGCATCACCTATCGGTACGCTCGGTCCGCATCAACCTTGCTCTGCCAATAATCTGACCATTACGTATAGCGCCACCCCGGTGTTCGGTCATCACACCATGCTCACTCCAAATGTCGGAACGCTTGCTCGGTCATCACACCATGCTCACCCCAAATGTCGGAACGCTCGTCATCTTGAGGCTTCCTTGTAGTGATATGCTCGGCACCAAGTACCGCTCATTTTACCGCTACCTACATCTCAGGTCCCGGCATCCTGCTCGGTATCCTGACATGCACCACGCACCATGCTCGAATATGCCTGCAACTATAACACGGATTAGTAATGGTAATCCTAAATGCGGGATGAGTAGGAATAACCGCCAAACCCTAGCTTCCGGAGTCACACAATTAGACCTGTAACAGTAAGGGAAAGCAAGTAAACAGATTAGCAACAGTGCGCGGTATGGGGAATTTACTCGATCAAATATTGATCTCTTGAGCCAATTGCCTGACGATCTCCTCATTGAAATTATTCGCCTCCTGCCAACAAAAGAAGCTGTTCGAACTAGTGTACTCAACAAAAGTTGGAGAAATTTGTGGAAGCAAATTCATAATATCAGCTTCTGCTTCAAAGAAAATCCACGAGCTTCCCTGAGAGATGAATTTCGTGATTTTGACGAGTTTCTAGGAAAGTTGGATCCCTCAACGAAAAATAAGTTCTGCCTTCACTTCTTCTGCAACCCGATAGGCAGTCATGATAAACTGGATTCATGCTTGTCTTGGGCTGTTGAGCGTTGTGTTAAGATGCTAACGTTGGACATCAATATCCCTTGTCATTATACTTTTCCATACTTATACCGAGTGCCGGCCGTTTTGTTTCAATGTCAATCTCTTGTAGAATTGGAACTCCGGAACGTCTCTGCCTTGAATATGCACAATATGAATGTTTCTTGGCCTTTACTGAATGGTTTGTACCTCACTGGCACGACATTGAATGTCATGGATTTTAACAATCTCATGAAATCCTGCCCGTTGCTTGAGAGGTTGAGTTTGGTCAATTGTAATTTTAGTTGTCATAGGGAACAGGCTTCTCAGATAAGAATATGTTCAACTACCATAAGATGCCTTAAACTTTGGAAATGTCAATTCATGGATGACTCTGACGTGGTGATTAACCTTCCATCTCTCGTTAACATCTCCATTGACATGTATATGGGTCCTGGTGGAGCCAAGGAAAGGGCTGTTTTGGATGCAGTCCGTTATGTGGGACAAATTCATGTTGGTCAGAAGCACTTGGAGGTAATTTTTACATGCTAAAATTACATATTAAAAGTCTGAATTTTCCTGCAAGTAGTTTTTATTTATTTATGTATATAAATATTTTTAAATGTGTTCCGTATAATATATATCTTGAGCTTCTAATTTTTTTCTGTTTGTAGAGGTCTTTTCATTTTGCATTGATATATTGTGTTAGTAAATATGCTTTTTTTAAATGATTATTCCAAACTCTTGCTGAATTACTTGTTATTAAGATAAGACAAAAATAAAGGCAATTAGTTAAGCACAATGTAACTACTTCTAATGTTCAGCTGATGAGTAAAATAAAGCGTTATATATGCCTTTCCAGTGAACAAAAATATTGCTGTATTACTGTTGATGTACATATCTATCTATATCATACACATGACTTGGTCTTTGCAGTATGGCACTATTCTTATCTGTGTCTGTTTTAGCTTGTCTCTATTTCTTCTCCCATTCTTTAGGAACTAATTGTACTAGATTTTCAAATCCTTGTATTATATATACGTGATGTATCATTTCCAGTAGTGAATGAGAAAAATTAATTCATTTAATTACATTGTGATGACAATATTCATATATTTGACTTTCACTTTGCAATACAACAATATCAAGTATTGATTTTGTCTTGCTATGAAGTAAATAACTACTCAAATAGCAATAGCATGCATTGTTGGAGGGCAAATATGTTATGATCTTATTTGTTTTGGAAGATATTTCCTGCTTGTTGACACAAGACAACTCTCTGTATCTACATGAAATCCTATGGGTGGAATGCTCATGACGAGTGTTTTTTCTATTGAATCTCAACACAGTTTTAAGTATTTCTAAACTTTCATTATTTTGGCTATCAAGGCTATGTGTAAGAATGGCATCAAGAAATCAGCAACAGTTAAGCATGTTCAAGTGGAAATAACAATGGACAATCATAAACATCTGGAAGGGATGGCATATCTAATTTCTTCTTATTGCAATCTTCACAACTTGGTTGTAAATTTCAACGATATGGAGGTATATATTCTAGTCTTGTATTGACGGTAGTTTCTATCGTTTTCTTCAGGGTAAGCATTCATTTTCTACCTTTTTCAGAAACGCTTTATCCACACTGATGACCTCCGACGAGTATTAGATGGTGGGAAAGTTCTTGAAGATTGTTTGTGAGAATGCTGAACCTCAAGACGATTCATGTGTGTGGAATCAAAGCTTCAGAAGTAAAGGAATTTGAGGAAACATACGAACATGGATCCAACTAGTAATTTGGAGGAATTTAGGAGTAAGATGAAATTTCAAATTGTTATAATTTTGCTCAAAAAGTTAATACACTTGGAAAAACTGACAATTTATTTGGCGTCAAGGGGTTGTTCTTACTTCGGATCAGAGTCTCGCTTGGTGGAAGAAACGAGGAAGCTATTTGAGTAAGCATCTCCGAGCCCTACTTTGCAAGTTACGTGCGAGCACACTACAAATTTAGTGGCTTCTTGCTCTCCAATTTTGTTTTGCTTGTTTTACACATGAACTATTGAAGTTTTTCCTTTCTGGTGCCTGTTGTAAATACATATTGTGAAAAAGCAAACCATTTCACAAGAAATAGTATATAGACAACAGTTTCACATTTTAGCAATGGATGAAAGGAAATAGATGCTCAAAACATGAATCTTATAAATCGTCATTTCTCTTAATAACATTGCATACATTATAACAAGATGGAATAAATGAAGCATGGTTTGGAACAGGATGTTGTTCTTCAAACTATACAATTACTTATGCGATATGTTTTTATCACTTGATTCAATTCTATAGTGCAACCCGTCTTGTCCTCCACCAGCTCGTAAGCCTCGAATAGAGCTTCTTAGACACCACTTCAAATCCATTGTGTCCATAAATTATTCTAAAAATTGAGAAAATCAATTGCCAAAGAAACGATAGTCAGAAAATATATTTAACTCTTGATTGCATTAACACGAAATAGCAACAAGTAAAGTGTAATGTAACTACTTTTAATGTTCAGATGGTTAGTAAATTAAAGTGTTACATATTATTTGTCGTTGAACAAGAATATTGCTAGATTATTTTTTTAAGGGCAGTACTAATATATTTGATTTTTACTTACTTTACAATACAATAGCAGCAAGTAGCTGAGTATAGACTTTATGTTGTTATTAAGAACACTTTTCAAATGGCTTGTATATTGCCGATGGATAAATACGATATCTTTTTTTATAATTATTTTTCCTACTTGTCGGCACAAATCAACTCTTTGTAACTATTTGAAATCTTGTGTGTGGACTATTCATGGTGAATAGCTTTTCTATTGAATCTCAATTAGTTTTAGGTACATTTACATTTTTCTTTTAATTGGCCGCCTAGGCCTATGTATGCAGGGCATCAATTATAAAAAAAGTGGTGCTCTTCTCCATGTCTTCTCCACACAATAGAGAAAAAGCTCAAATTTATTTTTATATTTAGAAATTTTTAAAAATAAGCATGTGTTAATTTTCAAACTTTTCTCCATCCCAATTAGGTGGCTTGTTTGTTTCTAATTTTATTTTGCTTGTTTTGCACATGAACTATTGTAATTCTCTATAATGCTCATTGCATACACATATTGTAAATAGAAAAAAGAATCTTTCTAAGAAACAGTGCACAAAAATTGGTTTCACATTTTATCATGGATAGAGGTAAACTGATGTTCCCAGAATCACAACAGCACAAAATGATGGCAACATTGGTAAACATACAAAATAGAATTTGATATACCACTTCTTCTAGTTATTATACATATATCAAAGACTAGGGTCTTGGTTTTCTTTTTATTTTTTATTTTTTTCAAATATGAACAATTTGATCCCAAACAACAAAAGAATACAAAGCTTTGGTAATATTACCCAAAATACATCAAGCAACTATAAAATAGAACCCAAATCTCACAATTACAATACACTAAAATTGATAACTAAACTTGAAAATTTGATCATTATAGATCCTCTTGGATAATATTTCTGGGTAAATACTCTCATGTCTAAATATTTGTGAATTTCTGTTGGTCCAAATATGATAAATAGGTACACCAATGATAGCTCTCTTCATTTGACTTATGAAATTCTTCCCAGTAGTAATCTTTTGAAACCATTCTAATGACCTTTGCCATGAATTATACTTACTCCGTAGTATCATCCTTCCAAGAATAAGTTTCCATACTTCTTTTGTATGAGTACAATGCAAAAAAAACGTTCTTTCATTTTAGATTCTCTTCCACAAAGCACGCATTGATCATCATTGATGACACCTCTTTGATTCAAAAGATCTTTAGTTTTGAGTTTATCCTGCATAACAATCTATAAGATAAAATCATGTTTTGGGATAATCCCTTTCCCCAAACCAACTTCTACCGAGATACATTTACACCATGACCAATAATATAGTTGTAAACATCAAAAATTTTAAAAATACCTAATGAATTGCTCTTCCAAATAATTCCATCACTTGTTCTAGCAAAAGCATGTTTAAATTCATCTTGAACCTTCAATAACTACTTCCATGCCAAATAATCATTGTTGAGTCATATCTAATAAACAAAGAATTGTTGTCAATTTACAAGAGAAAGATGCAAAAACTGTTTGCCACTATGTACGGCGTACACAATCTAAGGTATTTTTGGTGATAAACGTTGTCGATTTACATTTTGAGGCATGAAAAAGTGAAAAAGAAAATTGAATAGGATGTAACGCTGGTATTACGTGCTGATGGGATGCATGCCATACCAATCGTTAAAATCTAATTAGCACCTATAAATTATAGACTTGATTAATAACACCCGTTGTTTCATATATAAGAAATGATGTACAGATAGGGGATAAATTAAAGAAAAGAAGGATAAATCTAGAATTTTTCAAATATGGGTAAGTACAATCAGTAAGATTGACTCTTTACCTATTTAAATGAAATCCAATAGTAAAAACCCCTTCATGGTAATAGCTACACCTCATAGATCCGGTTATTTCATCTATTCACTTGATCACTTTTACCGTCTCATATCAATACAATAAGATTTTTAAAATTATAAATTCACTAGGGTGGATGCTCTAATTCCTTATCCTCAAGCTAGCCCTTCCCCTACCTTTAGGGTTAGGGTGAATTTGGTTAAGCCATAATCAATAAATTGGGCTTGAAGGATGGGCTCTTCAGATTGCCTCACTATAAATTGGGATTTTAGGGATGGGCTTTTCAGATTGCCGTTACTATAAATTGGGCTTTTCAGGATGGGCTTTTCATATTGCCATTCATACCCACCCAAGAAAAAAGAAGCGGCAACATAAAAACGACCCTGCCGTTGGCCACGCTCCGACCATCTTCTCCGGCAAGCGGCGGAGGTCTGAGGTACGTCCATCTTCTTCTTCTTCTTCTTCTTGTTCCCTTATCCTTTAATGGCATGAAAGGAGACCAGTAATCTTCTCATTCTATATGCCAATGTGTTATTTTTCCTCCCCCGTGTTTATTCTCTATGACGCTTGTAAGTTAACAATGCATGGGCTTTCTCTATATGGGTGCGTGCAAATATAATCCTATTTTGGAACTTGGTTAGACATATAATCTCATTAAAGTAATTTGGGACAATGGACGCGTAAATCTAGTCCTATTTTGGTACTTTGTTTCTAATGTTGTAGCCATGGTAAGGGAAGCAAGTAAACAGATCAGCAGCAGTGAACAGCACGGGGAATCTAGTCCATCAAATATTGATCTCTTGAGCCAATTGCCTGACGATCTCCTCATTGAAATTATTCGCCTCCTGCCAACAAAAGATGCTGTTCGAACTAGTGTACTCAACACAAGTTGGAGAAATTTGTGGAAGCAAATTCATAATATCAACTTCAGTTCCCAAAAACTAGACAAGATTCCCTGAGAAAAGAACTTCGTGCTTTTGACAACGTTCTTGGAAATTTGGACCCCTCAATAACGAAAAATAAGTTTTGTCTTCACTTCAACTGCAACCCTACAGGCAGTCATGGTAAAATGGATGCATACTTGTCTTGGGCAGTTACGCTTCGTGTGAAGATGCTAGCGTTGGATATCAAAACCCCTCTTTATACGTTACGAAAGTTGTACCCAGTGACGGCCATTTTGTTTCAATGTCAATCTCTTGTAGAATTGGAACTCCGCAACGTCACGCCATTGAATATGGGCATTAGGACTGCTTCTTGGCCTTTGCTGAAAGGTTTTTACCTCCCTGTCGAACAATTGAATATCATGGATTTTAAAAATCTCATGGTGTCCTGCCCTTTGCTTGAAAGGTTGAGTTTGGTCAGATGTGAGTTTAGTGGTCATCATAAGCTTTCTTCATTGATAAGAATATGTTCAACTATGCTAAGATAAGAATATGTTCAACTATGCTAAGGTGTCTAAAACTTTGGGAATGCCGAGTCGTGGACCACTCTGATGTGGTGCTTATGTTGGGTCCTTTGGGCCCCCACCCAAGCTTCAAAATCACTATTAGGTTCAATGAGCTTTCAAATGAGACTTGCAATAAGTATTATGGGCCTCTCTTAATCCAAAAGCTAGCTCAAGAATTAAGGCTTTCTCATTAGCTTATATACAAGTCACCAACAACCTCTATACATGATATGGGATAAACCCAACAATTCTCCCCTCACACATCATGTCACCCGAATCATCTACCCCTCACCACATGCAAGGCCCACATGTTATAGTGAAGTTCCAAAAGACTCCAACTCAGGGTAGCCCACCCGAATCATCTCCCCTTCACCACATAGTGAAGTTCCAGTAGACTCCAATTCGGGCTGGCCCGAGGCAACACTAAGCCAACCAGGCTCTGATACCACTGTTGGGTCCTTTGGTTGTTGATATTTGATGCCCACCAGGTGTTCGACGAAATTTTTAAGAGCCTAGTTGGTGTGTCTGTGATTTATATTTCAGCAAGATGGCTGATGAGAAGTATATTAAGATGATATTTTTTAAGGGGCCTAGTAACTGACATTATTAGAAATGAAAGATGATTGATTATCTATATTCCAAAGATTTATATGAACCTATCACTGGTCAGAAACCGGCAGAGGTAACTGAAAAAGACTAGAATAAGTTGGATAGGAAGGTTATGGCCTGTTTGAGACAATGGGTAGATGAAGTTGTGTATCATCATGTTTCTGAATTGACGTCCTCAAAAGCAATATGGAATAAACTCTAAGAAGTTTATGAGAGGAATACTACTGGCAATAAGACCTTTTGATAAGGAAATTGGTGAATTTGAGGTATAAGGATGGAATTGACATAAGTGAGCATCTCAATGAGATGAAGAGTATTATTACTCTACTTGCCAGGTTTAAGATGACTCTAGATGAGGAATGACAAATTATCCTTCTCCTCAATACTTTGCCAGAGAGTTGGGAAACATTGGTGATATCTTTGAGCAATGCTGCTCCGGATGGAAAACTCACAATATACATGGTAACAAGTAGTTTACTGAATGAGGAGGTGAGAAGAAAATCTCTACCAACTTTAGGGTCTCATGCATTAGTGTCAGAAGAGGCAAGAGGTAGATCGAGAAATAGAGACATAGACAGAAGGTGTTACAGCCTTGATTCGTGGACGTCCCGGGAACCAGGGTTTGGGTGTTGTTCCTGGATTCCCTACGTCCATGAAGGGGATAGCAGTGGTTATCCGAGTGGTGGAAACAACACACCGAGGCTAACCCGTGATTATGTTGCAGTCCAAACCGAGTTGCACGACGCTGCTGGAGGACCGAGCATGCCGGTGGAGCAAGGCGTCGGGAACAGCAGCAAGTGCCGGCATTTGGGTCGGTACATGGTGTGCCGAGCAATGCCGGGTCCGGGTTCGAAGAAACCTCAAAAGCAGCAAGGTCGGATCGAGGTGCGCTAGCGAGTGCTGTGATCGAGCACTGGCGCTAGGCGCTGCGTGGTGATCGGTATTTGGACCGATCACGCTACCGGGAGCAGCAGCAGGAGCGCGCGAGCGAGCGCGCCGAGCGTCGCGCAGGTGTGCGCACAGGCGGACGCGCGCGGGCGAGCGCGCGCGCGCGGCGAGCGCGCGCGCAGGCGAGCGCGCGCGAGCGAGCGCGCGCAGACGAGCGCGTGCGGGCGCGCGAGCGGGTGCACGGGCGCGGGCGCGCGAGCGCTGCATGGTGCATGGGCGCGGGCATGAGCGGCATGCGGGTACCGCTGTTTGGTGCGGTACTGGGTCCTGATCGGTAGCGATGTGCAGATTTGGGCGACGCAGCGGTGGGCCATTGCCGGCATGTGGGCCGGTAGTTGCTGCGAGGTTGAACCAAGGCCTAGGGTCGAGCCGTGGTGATCGAGACGGGATCCTAGCGGTGCAGCCGACGGTTAGGAGGAAGCTTCCTGGACGTTGCTGGAGTATCTTGGTGAAGATATGCAGTTATCCAGATTGGGCGTTTAGGAAGTTAGCTGCAACTAACTGCTGAAGATAAACTTGAAGGCCGTTGGATGAACCTGGACGGGAGATGGGCTAGGTTGCTGAACACGGTGGATCTTGCAGATCTCTGGAGTTGAAGATGCTGGCAGATTCGGAGTTATCTTGGAGCAGCAGTTCGTGGAGTATATAAGGGTTAGGCCAGACGTGGAGAAGGGAACTTCTCTTCGACGGACTGAAGAGAGGGCCGATTGGGAACTTGTTCTCGTGGTGAGACCTGCTGATCGGTGTGTGCAACGTGAGCAACCTGGAGAGGGAAGAAGCGAGGGAGTTGCTGCAGCCGGCGCTGGGAGTAGTGCTGGAATTCCAGACGCTTGCTTGAATCCAAGGTGCACGTTGTGAGGTTGCTGGTGTTGGCAACTGGGAGGGTTACTCGGGCCAGGTAATCCTTGTGTGACTTCCTTTGTATTTTGGGTACATTGGGGGCGAGGCTGTGGGGGCTGTCCACAAGCCGAGCGAGTGCTTGAGAGAGGAGTCGAGTACTTGTAATTCCTTGTATTGACAGATTAATATAAGGTTGGGGTTTCCCCGTATATCTGTGTTGTGTTCGTTGTCTGACGTTTTAGGCAGGGAACCTTAGTACCGGGTCGTGGTCGAGGTTTACAAGGCGACAGTGGTTGCTGAGACGAACAGGGACAGAGGCACGATCTCTACCAGGCGTGTTGCTGGTGGGGCGATCGGGCAGTGCTGCGGTGGTGGTGCTGTTTGACTCCTGGAACAGCCTATCGGCAAGGCGTGCCGATAGCCAGGAGTGCTGTCGAAGTGCTGGTGCGTGGCCAGACACGGGTGATCGATCAAGGGCGCTGTTCGAGGGCAACACCGAGCGGGTGGATCTGCTGGACGTGCAGGGGTCAACCTCGGTGGTGCGTATTGCGGCCGAACACGAGTGTAGTGTTTGTGGCCTTGGCTCCCGCTATTGCGTGTTGAGTATCAGGCTGAGTGTTCCCAGGGAGGGGAATACGCCGCACAGGCAGGAACTCGGAGGCGAAAAATTAGGCCTTGCGAACGGGCCTGTGACAGAAGGTATCAGAGCGCGGTTCACGTGCGAAGGACCATTCTCATTCAGCAGAAGACCTTGGTGGGACGATCACATGGAGACACGATCGGTTGATGCTCTTAAGGATAGAGTGGCACGGCTAGAGGTGTTGGTTGGAGGGCCGACCAATGGTGGGGATAATAACCACACGGTGTTCAATCGGCTGGAAACCCTGACCGAGGTAATGGAGCGGGTGGCCGATGCACCGGAATCTAGTGCGGTGCGAGACAACGAAATGGCTGAGATGATCGAAAATCTCAGGGTTGGTTTGGAGGAGATGCGGTCAGAGATGGCTCTTCTGAGGCGTGCAGTACTCAACCAGCCTCAGCATATTGTTGCTGACCAGGCGGCCGAGCTTCCAGGAAGGCTTAAGGTGCCTGAGCCAACGAAGTTTGGAGGAGACAGGTCGTCTAAAGATCTGGAAAACTTCATCTGGGAGTTACAGGAGTATTTTCGAGCTGCCGGGATCCCTTCTCAGAAACAGGTCTCGATTGCCAGTATGTTCCTAACTGGCGACGCCAAACTATGGTGGAGGACACGCACCGAGGACGGAGAGAGAGCCGGACGTCCTAGAGTGGAGACTTGGGAGAATATGAGAGATGAACTCAGGGACCAATTTCTGCCAACCAATACGGCTTGGGTGGCGAGAGAAGCTTTGATGAAGCTTCGTCAGAATGGAACGGTACGCGAGTACGTGAAGCAGTTCAGTTCGTGTTTATTGGACATCAATGACATGTCAGAAAGCGATAAACTCTTTAACTTCGTGTCGGGGTTGCAGCCTTGGGCGCAAATGGAACTGAAGAGACAGAAGGTGCAGGATGTGCAGTCAGCTTTGAGTGCAGCGGATGCCTTGGTCGATCTCAAGGTTTGCGACTGGTCATGGTGTAGGTGACCGAGGTCCCAGAGAGGGCAATACGGCGGGCAGTGATCGGAGATCATTTAGGCCGAGACCGAAGGAAAGGAGGGGATTCGTACCCAGGGCCGAGCCAGAGAGTTCCCAGAGTGGTGAGGGAAGGCAGATCCGGTGCTTCTCATGTTCGGGACCGCATCGAGTGAAGGATTGCCCTAACAAACCAAGGGGGAAGGTGGCTGCAGTACAGGCCGGGGAGATTTCTGATTCAGAAGAGCCAGTTCGCCTATCGACGTTACAGATGGTGCGACCTCTGAGGGCTGAACAGCCTAAGCCGCGAGGCTTAGGGTGATATATGTTCCATGGAGTTGAACGGGAGACGGGTGTCAGCGTTAGTTGACACAAGGGGTGACGTCTTCCGACAGAGGCCAAGACCCCAGCCTGGGTATCAGGGAGGATACCCCGGCGAGTTGGCGAGGTGCGTGTGGTCCTGCAGGGTGTGGATATGCGGGGCGTGTTCGTGATCTTAGTGTGGGACTTCTTGAAGTTAGCCAACGGGTTCAAGAAGGACTTCGGGGATTGCAAGAGTGAGTTGCTGCATGCGGGCAAGGTGAAGCTCTATATCCTTGTCTGGGGAGTAAGACAGCGGTCCATGTGGTGGACATCGGATATTCGGTTGTGACTTTCGTTCCTATGGGTGGTGCGGGAGGCCGGATGCTCACTACCATCAGTTGATGATCAAGGTACCAGCTGATGATGAGACACCATCGGATCAAGAGTATCACTTGATGAAGAGGGTGCGTCGACAAACTACCAGCTATTTCCTCGGGTGCGAGAGACTGTTCTTAATGAGCAGGGTTTGTATGTCTAGAGCCTTCATGGGGTGATCCACGACCATGTCGACCAGGGCTGCTACAAATCGGCAAGCTGATGAAGTGTGGGTTTGCAGGGAGGCAAATCCGTCTTCTCTATTCCCTCTCATCTAGTAAGACAGCCACTAGATGGGGTGAGTGCGTACTGGGCCAATTACCAGACGTGCTTTACATGGAGGAGAGAAGAGACAGTTGAATGGAAGACACTGGCTACATTGCAACGCCTTACAGCTGCTTAGGGCCGGCAGTTCTCGGTACCACGGGGAACTGTATGGACGAGTCGGGTGGAGACTCGGATCCGGAAGCAAGGAGCAGATGGCCGATGTAAGCATGTGGGTGTACATGCGAGGTCTGAGTATACAGGACCGGGGGCTATGCAATGGCGAGGCTGGGACCATGGTGCGGCGAGTCTGTGATACTGAGCGCGGCGACGGTACTATGGGAGAATGGATTCAACTTGTTTGCGTGGAGGACTGACCTTCCTTCCGATGAGGACATCGGCTTTCATTGGTCGGGGAGGATGTTACAGCCTTGATTCGTGGACGTCCCGGGAACCAGGGTTTGGGTGTTGTTCCTGGATTCCCTACGTCCATGAAGGGGATAGCAGTGGTTATCCGAGTGGTGGAAACAACACACCGAGGCTAACCCGTGATTATGTTGCAGTCCAAACCGAGTTGCACGACGCTGCTGGAGGACCGAGCATGCCGGTGGAGCAAGGCGTCGGGAACAGCAGCAAGTGCCGGCATTTGGGTCGGTACATGGTGTGCCGAGCAATGCCGGGTCCGGGTTCGAAGAAACCTCAAAAGCAGCAAGGTCGGATCGAGGTGCGCTAGCGAGTGCTGTGATCGAGCACTGGCGCTAGGCGCTGCGTGGTGATCGGTATTTGGACCGATCACGCTACCGGGAGCAGCAGCAGGAGCGCGCGAGCGAGCGCGCCGAGCGTCGCGCAGGTGTGCGTACAGGCGGACGCGCGCGGGCGAGCGCGCGCGAGCGAGCGCGCAGACGAGCGCGCGCGGGCGAGCGCGCGCGGACGAGCGCGTGCGGGCGCGAGCGGTGCACGGGCGCGGGTGCGCGAGCGCTGCATGGTGCATGGGCGCGGGCATGAGCGGCATGCGGGTACCGCTGTTTGGTGCGGTACTGGGTCCTGATCGGTAGCGATGTGCAGATTTGGGCGACGCAGCGGTGGGCCATTGCCGGCATGTGGGCCGGTAGTTGCTGCGAGGTTGAACCAAGGCCTAGGGTCGAGCCGTGGTGATCGAGACGGGATCCTAGCGGTGCAGCCGACGGTTAGGAGGAAGCTTCCTGGACGTTGCTGGAGTATCTTGGTGAAGATATGCAGTTATCCAGATTGGGCGTTTAGGAAGTTAGCTGCAACTAACTGCTGAAGATAAACTTGAAGGCCGTTGGATGAACCTGGACGGGAGATGGGCTAGGTTGCTGAACACGGTGGATCTTGCAGATCTCTGGAGTTGAAGATGCTGGCAGATTCGGAGTTATCTTGGAGCAGCAGTTCGTGGGAGTATATAAGGGTTAGGCCAGACGTGGAGAAGGGAACTTCTCTTCGACGGACTGAAGAGAGGGCCGATTGGGAACTTGTTCTCGTGGTGAGACCTGCTGATCGGTGTGTGCAACGTGAGCAACCTGGAGAGGGAAGAAGCGAGGGAGTTGCTGCAGCCGGCGCTGGGAGTAGTGCTGGAATTCCAGACGCTTGCTTGAATCCAAGGTGCACGTTGTGAGGTTGCTGGTGTTGGCAACTGGGAGGGTTACTCGGGCCAGGTAATCCTTGTGTGACTTCCTTTGTATTTTGGGTACATTGGGGGCGAGGCTGTGGGGGCTGTCCACAAGCCGAGCGAGTGCTTGAGAGAGGAGTCGAGTACTTGTAATTCCTTGTATTGACAGATTAATATAAGGTTGGGGTTTCCCCGTATATCTGTGTTGTGTTCGTTGTCTGACGTTTTAGGCAGGGAACCTTAGTACCGGGTCGTGGTCGAGGTTTACAAGGCGACAGTGGTTGCTGAGACGAACAGGGACAGAGGCACGATCTCTACCAGGCGTGTTGCTGGTGGGGCGATCGGGCAGTGCTGCGGTGGTGGTGCTGTTTGACTCCTGGAACAGCCTATCGGCAAGGCGTGCCGATAGCCAGGAGTGCTGTCGAAGTGCTGGTGCGTGGCCAGACACGGGTGATCGATCAAGGGCGCTGTTCGAGGGCAACACCGAGCGGGTGGATCTGCTGGACGTGCAGGGGTCAACCTCGGTGGTGCGTATTGCGGCCGAACACGAGTGTAGTGTTTGTGGCCTTGGCTCCCGCTATTGCGTGTTGAGTATCAGGCTGAGTGTTCCCAGGGAGGGGAATACGCCGCACAGGCAGGAACTCGGAGGCGAAAAATTAGGGCCTTGCGAACGGGCCTGTGACAGAAGGGACAAGAGTCGAGGAAAGTCTAAATCTAAGAAGCACTTGAAGTGTTATTATTGTGACAAGACAGGTCATATGAAGAAGGATTGTTGGAAGCTCAAGAAAGACTTGAAAAATAAGGACAACAAGGATGAAGGAGAAATGAACACTAATTTTGTGCATTATGACATGGTGATTCTTTCTGATTGTGGGAATGATTGTTTGATGGCCGATTGTGATGCTAGTTGGGTAGTTGACTCGGGAACATCATTTCATGCAACTCCAAGCAGAAATTTCTTTGCTACCTATGAATCTTCATATTTGGGAATAGTGAAGATGGGAAATAGTGATACTTCCAAATTTGTGGGACTTGGAGATGTGCATATAGTAACAAACACGGGTTACAGATTGGTACTTAAAAATGTCAGACATATTCCAGATTTAAGGATGAGTTTGTTGTCAACCGGAGTGCTTGATGATGAAGGATTTGGTTCACAATTTGCACAAGGTGTGTGGAAACTTGTGAAAGGTTCTCTTGTTGTTGCTAAAGGGAAGAAGTGTTGCAGTTTGTACAAAATTGAGATAAGTCTGGTTCGAGGGGAGGTTAATATCTCCTCATTTGATTCCACTGCTGATTTGTGGCACCATCGATTGGGACACATGAGTGAGAAGGGACTAGAGACTTTGAAGAAGTTAAATATCCTTTCCAAGGTCAAGGACATCACAATTAGTCCTTGTGACCATTGTTTGGTCGAAAAACAACGTAGGACATCCTTTGCAAGCACAAGTACAAGGAAGTCAGAAGTTCTTGAGTTGGTACACTCTGATGTGTGTGGGCCTATGGAGGTAAAATCTCTTGGCAGTTCTATTTATTTTGTCACTTTTATTGATGATACTTCTAGGAAGGTGTGGGCTTATGGCATGAAAAATAAAAGTGATGTTTTTGGCATCTTTAAGAATTTTCATGTATTGGTTGAAAGAGAAACTGGTAAGCTCTTGAAATGTCTTAGAAGTGATAATGGTGGTGAATATTGTTCTATTGAGTTTGATGAATATTGTAGCAAGCATGAGATTAGGCATGAGAAGACAGTTCCTTATACTCCTCAACATAATGGAGTGGCAGAAAGAATGAATAGGACCATCTCTGAGAGGGTTAGGAGTATGTTGTCTTTAGCTAAGTTGCCTAAAAGCTTCTGGGTGAAGCCATGAGCACAGCTTGTTATTAGTTGCCTAAAAGCTTCTGGGGTGAAGCCATGAGCACAGCTTGTTATTTAATCAACAGATCTCCCTCACATGCTCTAATACCACTGTTGGATCCTTTGGGCCCCCACCCAAGCTTCAAAATCACTATTGGGTCCAATGGTGCTTTCAAACGGGACTTTCAATAAGTGTTATGGGCCTCTCTTAATCCAAAAGCTTGCTCAAAAATTAAGGCTTTCGCATTAGCCTATATACAAGTCACCAACAACCTCTATACATGATGTGGGATAAACCCAACAATTCTCCCCCACACACATCATGTCACCCGAATCATCTCCCCCTCACCACATACAAGGCCCAAATGTTGTAGTGAAGTTCCAGAAGACTCCAATTCAGGCTAGCCCACCCGAATCATCTCCCCCTCACCACATAGTGAAGTTCCGGGAGACTCCAATTCGGGCTGGCCCGAGGCAACACTAAGCCAACCAAGCTCTAATACCACTGTTGGGTCCTTTGGGCCCCCACCCAAGCTTTCAAACGGGACTTGCAATAAGTGTTATGAGTTTCTCTTAATCCAAAAGTTAGCTCAAGGACTAAGGCTTTCCAATTAGCCTATATACAAGTCACCAACAACCTCTATACATGATGTGGGATAAACCCAACAGCTTAACCTTCCGCTCTTGTTAAAATCTCCATCGAAATGTATATTCATCGAGATGTATACCAATCTTCAGACCTTGGTTGTAAATTTCAATGATGTGGTAGTACATATTTCAGTCTAGTATTGAAGGCAGTTTCTATGTTTTCCTCTGGGTAAGCATTCATTTCCAATCTTTTATAGGGACACTATCCCCATCAGGAACTTCCAACGAGTATTAGATGACAGGAAAGTTCTTAAAGATTGTTTATCAAGAATGTTGAACCATTCATATGTGTGGAATCAAAGCTTCAGAAGTAAAGGATTTGATGGAAGATACTTATATGGATTGGATTGACAGTTTGGCGGAAATGAGTAAAAAGATGAAATTTAAAATTGTCAGGATTTTGTTCAAGAATTTAATACACTTGGAAGAAATGTGGATTTATGTGGCCGCAAAGGTCTGTACTTACTTTGGATCAGAGTCTAACTTGTTGGAAGAAAAGTGGAAGCTGTTCGAGGAAGCATATGCAAGGTGTACCTTGCAAGTTACATGCGAGCCATATGACCGTTCAGATTGGTCAACAATGCAGGAGAATTGATGATAAACTTGGTAGGAGAGGAGACTACAGATTTGGTGGTTTCTTTGTCTCCAATTTTTTTTTGCTTCGTTTTGCACATAAATTGTTGAAGTTTGGTTTTGATGCCTGTCATAGATACATATTGTGAAAAAACAAGTCCCTTTTATAAGAAAGGGTAAACAGATTCACATTTTACCGGGGATAAAAAGAAACATATGCTCACAACGTGAATCTCATAAATCACTTCTTCTCTTGATGATTTTAAAACTTTAAAATTGCATTTCTAGGCGAAGTTATTGAAGTAATTCTCCAAACAATACAAGTACAACAACCTCAATATATACGCTAAATGCAATTAGCAAGATTCTTATCCTATAACTACAATAACTTATGCAATATAAGAAACTTGCATGTATCTTTTGTATACCGCTGATCGGAATGGGAAGAAAAGTGGCAATTGGAGTGCACCCAGATTCATAGATGCTCCTTTTATCAATATTCTTGTCCTAGTTCTCGTTTCTCAATACATCTAATTACAAGGCATTAATGGTTTAGAAACTTCTATATGTTATTGAAAAATTAGTATCACCCTTCATCCATGAAAATTTGTATCACCCGGCATTTCTTTCCACTAGACTAATATCCGCAATATGATATATGTAAGGGTTAGATCCAAGTCAAGATCTAACCTAATCAACACCTCTAAATTATAGACTTGATTAATAACACCCATTGTTTGGACAGTTTTAAATTAACGTATACAAAGTTTTTAAGTAGGTTGATTAATAATCGACTATGTTCATGTTCATGCACTCACTTTTTTAAGAGTAAATAATTATGACTTTATATATATATATATATATATTAATATTATATAGTTAACTAGAAAATGTTCTGACATGCGCCATCTATACAGGATAAATTTTAATTTTAAACATATAATCCATCGAATAATGAGAAAAACTTTAATAATTTACATATTACATGTAGATTATGGCTAATTTTAAAGATATGTCAAATTTGAATAAAAAGGAAAAATTACAATTATTTGATTTATTATTATTATTATTATTTATATATATATATTAAAAAAATTAACATATTCTTATTAGTATGAAGTTAGAAATTGAGAATAGTTGGATTTGTAAGATTTGAACCTGCAGGACACTCTTTTAATATATATTTTTTATTTTTCTTATTTTTGGATTGAATAATTTTTTTATTTGTTTAATCTAAGTCAGTAATTTATTTCTCTTTCATTAATAAGAGTTCTATTTGGGTGCGAAAGTTGTCCAAAAAATGTCAAAAAAGTGTTTAAAAGTGATATTGCAGACAATAATTCATATTGGTGCTCCAGATACCAAAAAAATCTCAACCTTTCGTATCTATAGGTACTTTTGATATATGTATTAATACAAACATTTCAAACCTATATCGCTCAAAATTTTACCTTATCACATTTTATAGGTAATGATGGACGTACATGATAACACAGAAAGTGCAGTTGTTATCATGTTTGATACTGCAAGCCCAACAAATTTCAGAGATTATGGAAGATGACTTGATCAAAATCCAAAAAACGGATGAACAAGAACTTCCATCATTATTGGGAAGCATAGGTGGCAAAGAATATGTATTCCAATTGAAGCCGGACAAAATAAATCTTAATAAGAGGTGAGCCAAGTTACACTCTTTTAACTAGGTTCAACATTTTGGATATTGCCCAATTGAGCCACATTGACCAACAAAAACAAGTGCGCAATATTCAATTTTGAGAATAAAAATTTTCATGTTCAAATATATCCTACATTTACTTATTTAATTATATTTATTTTTTAAAAGAAGAATTATGATGAAGAAACCACTTTAAATTCAGAATACTTGTCAAACAATTATAATGCAAACTTCGGAAGGTACAGAAAATGCAAAGGTATATAATTTCTTTTATTTTTCAATAGGTTGATTTGTATGGGTATGACATAATGTTTGACTTCTCAGAATGTACTCGTACTTATTAAAGGAAATAGGAAAAGATATTTTGATGGACCACAATTATCGAAAAGGAAGTTCATCCTTGTGACAAAGAAAGCAGTAGATCATATATTACTCCAAATAATGTTCCAAAAAACTTCATACTCGATGAATTTTCATTTAATGTTTACTATTTTAACTTTATTCGCATAGCCTTTTTATAA
>JAURVB010004628.1:0-10539 GCA_033002965.1 Piper betle
AATTATATTAAAAACATGGGTAAATATTATATATTTTAAACGCTTAACAAAGGTCGCCAGGAATCGGTGGTGAGGGTCGTTCCAACGTCGGAAGATGGTCGGCGGTCGGCGACGATTGACAGCAGCCGGAGGTGGTCGGCAGCTGGAGGGCTCCTGGAGTCGGGAATAGAGCATGCCGAAGAAGAAGAAGAAGGAAAAAATTTCCAAGGGTGGCAAACTTGTAAATAATGTTTGCCTCGACATAGTTCGAGTTAAATAATAATACCAACTCGTAAATAACACCG
The DNA here is from genome assembly GCA_033002965.1 of Piper betle. Classification (NCBI taxonomy): domain Eukaryota; kingdom Viridiplantae; phylum Streptophyta; class Magnoliopsida; order Piperales; family Piperaceae; genus Piper; species Piper betle. The sequence goes on from JAURVB010004628.1 coordinate 285, forward strand.
GGCTCGATACCGAATCCAGTTAAAAAATAATATAACTAGTAATAAATCTTTAAAAATAATTATTTTAATGGGTTATGGATAAAGTTACTAGACTAACAAATTATTGTATGAAGTCGCCACGTGTAATAAAAATACAGTAATGATAAACAGTTGATAATTAATTAGCGTAATTCAAGCCATTGAATTAAATCGGAGGGTTATAAGTAATTATTAAAATAAAGATTTTACCTTCACCATATTAAATTTAATAATAGGTAAATAAAGTGATTATTCTAATAATGAGTTAGTAATGTAGAAAATGGCTTATTAAACCTATAGTCGAGTAGCAATCACTCGCGTCGAACTTAAAGAGAATAATGAAAATAAATAAAGTTTGAAACTTTATTGAGTCGAATAATTTATAATTATTGTATTAATAATATTTTTGAATAAAAAATTATTTTAAATATTTTAATTGAACAACTCAATTAATTAAATTGCTGTAAATAATAGCAGCGATTAAAAATTATAACTGTCAACTAAATCATCAAGATCGGGGTTAAATAATTATCACCGCAAAAGAAAATTACACTTGTTTATTAGTAATAATTATTTTATTAATTGTTAGGTATTAATTATGATTTCGATAATTAATATAAATTGTGAAGTAGGATTTACATAATTATGTCACAGGAATAATTAATTATCTCACTAGATTTGTTGATAATTTAATAATTAATATTTTTGGAAATGAAATATATATTAGATATTTAGTTGCATGCATTCCTACTCGAATAAAATTAAACTTATGTATAATTTTATATTCTCGAGTAGATTAGGATCATTGCTCCCAGCTACTGAGTTTGATAATATCCAGGTATGTATAATCATTTGAAAAGTTGTACTTTCCCTTGTTGGCAGCCCTGGTTGGCTGAGCTCATAATCGACCACCATGCGCTATAACGCAATCGGGGTCAAAGAATTGACTCAGTCCAACATGGGTCCGCACCTTTAAAATAACTATGAGTGTCCGTGTAATTATTTGAAATATTATATTGTCCGTATAATTATTTGAAATGTTGTATTTTCCCAAATTGGTATAATTATATGAAATTGTGTATTTTTTTTCCAAACTGGTAACCTTTGTCGGCACCTAATCTCAGAATGAGTTAGGAGACAATTTTCTAATCTCAGAATGATCTGGGAGACCATGACTAACCTCAAAATGAATTGGGGGACCACCTGATCTCAGAATGAGCTGTGAGAAAATTTTCTAATCCCAGAATGAACTGGGAGACCATGACTAACCTCAAAATGAATTGGGGGACCACCTAATCTCAAAATGAGCTGGGAGACAATTTTCTAATCTCAGAATGAACTGGGAGGCCATGACTAACCTCAAAATGAATTGGGGGACCACCTAATCTCAGAATGAGCTGGGAGACAATTTTCTAATCTCAGAATGAACTAGGAGACCATGACTAACCTCAAAATGAATTCGGGAACGATGACTAATCTCAAAATGAATTGGGAGACCACCCAATCTTAGAATGAGCTGGGAGACGATTTCTAATCTTAGAATGAACTGGGAGACCATGAATAATCTCAAAATGAATTGGGAGACCACCTAATCTCATAATGAGCTGGGAGATGTTTTCTAATCTTAGAATGAGCTGTGAATCGACTTTTACTAATCTCAGAATGACCTGAGAGACAAGTTACTAATCTCAGAATGACCTGAGGGATAATTACTCTGTACTTGTGTAATAGTAATAATAATTACGAGTGAAATGATAATAGAGATTATATTGACTTGTTTATTTAATTGTGCGGCTTATTGGTTTTATCACTAACGCGGAATTGCCTCCGCAGGTGAGTTAGCTTTGGGACTAAAGAATAGAAGTGTGGTTGGTGGTTCTTTTACCAACCCAGGTATGGTGAATTGATAATAAAGTTGGACTTCCTTATTATTCTCTTGTGTTATAAATGTGGCTATGGGAAACGGTCTGATACTGTGGGACAGTTATTTTAAATTTTAGAGAACATGATTTATTGTTATGATTTGTATGATATGTTGCAAGCCTATTTGCTGTATTTAAATTCATGCTCTGGAAGGTTACATTTACATTCACTATATTTTTAAGTAACACCCGGTCCGGTTTGGGCAGGTCGTTAAATGAGCACTCTCAGGCCTTTAGTACCCTTTGAACCACAAGTCTACACATGCGCTGCATTGTCATACCCGTAAGCCTCCACACTTCTCCGGATTTGAGGAACTCAAAGGTGGAGTTGTCCGGATCGTTCGGGAACGAAGTGGGTTCTCCCCAGGTCTAGAGCCCGCTCTTCTGAGCACACGCCCTATCTGAAGGCGTGGCCGTCAGTACCCTCTTTCCATCTCTCACTGAAAATGCAAAAACTATACATATATAGGCCTGGGTTGGAATTTATACAATAGACCAAAAGGCAACTTGTGGTGGATCTTAATTTCAAAAATGACTCGAGGGATCTCATCCTCGAGGGTTATTAATCCGAAAAAACCTATTGGCTAAATGTCCCGAGTTAAGTGGGATCTAATAAAACGCCACTTGACTCATCCTGCACATGATAAATCAAATACACAATGGAATAGAGTAAAACAGAGAACGAGCCCTAAACGGACCTAGTAAAAGCTCCAAGCGTGTCCTCGTGCCTAGGCGGCGAGCTCCTACTCCGTACCTACACATCGAAACTAAATACTAACACCCGCTCATGATGCAATCATACATCCTATATCACACATACATCCATCACGCATCAATCAACACACATCAACCTATATCAATTCTAGCAAGTCTACTTAGGCTAGTTTGCATTAGTTCATGATCATTACCTAGTTACCCTAATTAGTTTCTTAGCCTCCATTTTTAACACCACTCAATAAAACAAATTTCATATTTTATCCTTAATCAATTTTACATTTATATATATAATTATAACATGCAATTTACCAATCCTAGCATGCAATTCTAATAATAATTACTTTTAAAAAATTAAGTTAAAATAAATTATACCTCATGGGATTTGTGGCTGGAATTTAGCACCGTATGGTGTCAAAGTTTAATAGGGTTCGATTGAGAGATTTGGCGGAAGATTAGTGAATCCGACGAATTCTGGTGAATCCAGTTTTGGGCGACTTCCAATGGTTTTCCAGATATTGTTCTTGCAGGGCAAACAGCGTAAGGGTTAGCACCAGCTCGGCGAGCTCGTCCCAATGGTGGTGACAGCAAGGACGGCTGCGGCAGTGATGACTGCTGGCAGCAGCGTTGAGTTCGGTCGGGCGGTCGGTCATTCTGATCAGGCCCACAGCCAGCTCGACGGCGGTGCTACGTAATGGGGAAACGTCGGAGTGGTCAAGGGGTCACGGTGGCGGCGAATCGACAAGGATAGCGTCGCAGCTTGTGGGGTGATTCCAGCGTCATGGCAGCAAGACGGTGGTTGGGGTTGGTCGTGGTGGCATGGCGACGGCACGGCAAGGCCTGGCAACGTTGATCAGTGGCAGTGCAACGTCGGCGACGGTGGCGGCAATCTCAAGGGCGGCAGCAGCTAGGGTTTTCGAAGGGGGAAGGTGTCGGGAGGGAGAAAAGCACCCCTATTGGCAAACTCGTAAATAAGTATTGACTCGATTCCTACTCGAGTCAAAATAATAACTAGTTCGTAATAAAACCTAAAAAAAAATCTAGAAAAATGTGAAAAAATCCCATAAAAATAAAACATACACAACCACATCCAAATGACATGCTCTATAACTAATAACCCACCCAAATATTATCTAACGTGTCCTAATGATTTATTCGGCTTAAAACTATTTCTACGATCAAATACATAAAAAAGAAAAATATTGCATACTTTCATATATTCTGATAACACATTTCTCACCATCTATTTGACATTATCATAATAAATTTAGGTATGCTCATCGCTCATAACTCACGGCTAGCCTCGACTCAACACGCGGTTCATGAAACTAACTCGACCCGAACCAACAGTAGAACCGACTAGTTTGGTAATGTAAAACTTTGGCTCGAGTCATGGGTTTTACACTTACTGGCAAATTTGGTTGTTTCCAATGATTTAGCTGATCGTATTTAGCTAGCACAAATGGGGGATGAGGAGCTGAATGAAATGTTGGACAAGATTCCTGACATTATAGTTGATTCAAGTAGTGTGATCAGATTTAGAGGAAGGTTGTGTGTACCTGAGGATGATGTACTATGACGGAATATCTTGGAGGAGGCTCATCGCTCAAAGTTCTCGATACACCCTGGAGTTAATAAAATGTATCAGGATTTAAAGCAAACCTACTGATGGATTTGGATGAAGAGGGATATTGTGGATTTTGTCTCCAAGTGTCAGACTTGCCAACAGATCAAAGCCCAACATCAACTACATGGAGGACTATTGCAACCTTTAGAAATACCAACCTGAAATGGGAGTGTGTCACATGCGATTTTATTGCAAAGCTCCCAAGGACTCAGAAGAAGAATGACTCCATATGGGTAGTAGTAGATCGACCAACTAAAGTAGTTCACTTCATCCCCACGAAATCAATGAGGATGGCAAAATACCTGGCAAGATTGTATGTTGACAATATTGTCAAGTTGAATGGGATTCCAAAGGACTCAGAAGAAGAATATCTCCATATGGGTAGTAGTAGATCGACCAACTAAAGTAGTTCACTTCATCCCCACGAAATCAACGAGGATGGCAAAATACCTGGTAGGATTGTATGTTGACAATATTGTCAAGTTGAATGGGATTCCAAAGGAGATTGTCTCCGACCGTGATCCCCTATTCACCTCACAATTCAAGGAAGTTTTCCAAAAAGCCATGGGAACTCCAATCAAGCTGAGTATAGCATATCATCCCCAAACTGATGGGCAGAGAGAGGACTATTCAAACTTTGGAAGATTTCTTAAGAGCTTGCATTCTTGACTAGGGAGGTGACTGGGAGAAACACTTAGCCTTGGCTGAATTCACCTACAATAACTCTTACCAAGCCAGTATAAGGATGGCACCATTTGAAGCCTCATATGGTAGGCCTTGCAAATCTCCATTGTGCTGACTGGAGTCTACCGAGGTAGTTATAGTCAGACTAAAGATGGTGAGGGAAGAAACTGAAAAGGTAAAACTCATCCAGCGAAGACTTAAGGCAACTCAGGATTGATAAAGGAGTTAATCTGATACTCGACGGAAGGACCTAGAGTTCCAAGTTGGGGAGTTTGTGTACCTAAAGACAACTCCTACATAGGGGGTGATCAGATTTAAAATATTAGGTAAGTTGAAGCCAAAATTCATCTGACGGTTTCCAATCTTGGATCGAGTTGGAAATTGTGCATATAGACTAACATCACCACCAAGCCTACTGGGAGTACACAATGTCTTCCATGTGTCAATCTTAAAGAAATATGTACGAGATGAAGATCATATCATCACCAATTTTGAAGACTTAGAGTTACAATCAGATTTAACCTATGAGGAAAAGCCGATTCACATCCTAGCAAGAGAAATTAAGACACTCAAGAACAAAAGAAATTCCTTTGGCAAAAGTAATGTGGAAAAATCAGGGGTCAGAGGAAGCTACATGGGAGACTGAACAAGAAATGGCAAAGAAATACCCTAGCCTGTTTGTGGCATAAGAGTTTTATATTTGTCTTAGCATGAACAGATCTCGAAGAAATAAATAAAATTAATCATGATTGTAATGTTGTCCATTATAATATTTCAGGGACAAAATATTTCTAAGTTGGGGAGATTGTAAAGACTGTGGAAAAAAAAAACTAGATGCAGACGTAGTCCGGGAAGGACCGAACATGTTATATTCTTTACCCGGTTAATTATTACCCATTTTATTATTTACCCAGTTACCCCGTTAAGTGAAATACGGTGTTTTAACATACCCTAGCTGTCATTTCATTTTATTTTATGAAGGACGTCCTCCATCCTAGCCTTCATTCGCATTTTCTTCTCCTCTTCCTTGTCAGAGCGAGCATCCTCCTTGTTTTGGGTATTTTCCCTATCTTCTTTTCTTTTCTTTCTTCCTTTGGCAAGCAAGTAGAGTTCATGTTTAGACATCACTGTTCATTTATTTGTTGTTGTTGGTGGATATCATGATTTGTTTAATAATAGTTGATTTTAATGTTATAAACTGTTATAAAAAATTACATTATTCTTAATTGATAATCGTGAGAATTAAGGTTTTAAATCAATGTATGGTCAATCTCACATGTGTGGATGCTGGCCTAGGGTGGTAAATGGCCAAAAATAGAGGACGACGGCAAAAAAAACAAAGGCGACAGCAGGGGAAGAAATCTGGCCGTCCTGGGTGGCGATGGGTTCCAATCGGCCAATAAAGGTCTATAGGTTGTGAGATCCCTCAACTTAGTCCCACATCTAATACCTACTGGGAGAAGATCCTGTTTATAAGTGGGAATGAACTATAGATCTTTAACTTTCAGGGCACCCATTTTAACGAAATGACTTAGCCTATTACGTTGCACTTTGGGTTGGGTCGTTACAAATGGTATCAGAGCCGACCTGGTTCCTTGTTAGATGGTGGGATGGACTAGGGACGTTGGCTAGGCTGCCGGTCATGGGCCAGAAAGGTCGTGGGTTGGGGCTAGCAACGGGCTGGACTAGAAACGTTGGCTAGGCTGCCGGTCATGGGCCAGAAAGGTCATGGGCTGGGGCTAGCAACGGGCCAAGAATAGGCATTTCGGGGATGAAATTTCCTAAGGTGGGTGGATTGTGAGATCCCTCAACTTAGTCCCACATCTAATACCTACTGGGAGAAGATCCTGTTTATAAGTGGGAATGGACTAGAGATCTTTAACTTTCAGGGTACCCATTTTGAAGAAATGACTTAGCCCATTACGTTGCACTTTGGGCTGGGTCGTTACATAGGTGGTAGAGGGTGTTGAGGCGACCACCCAATTGAGGCCACAATGCTCGCCGGCGAAGGAATCGCCGACGTGAACACGTCGCTCGGTGTGACGGTGTAGGCGGTCACGACGACTGGAAGGCTGCCGGAGTTGGTTGGGGCGACACCACAATGGCATGGCAAGGCTGGGCGGCGACGATTGCATGCGACAGCTAGAGGGCAGCTGCATATGGGAACAGAGGATGGTGCTGAGGAAGAAGAAGAAGAAAATTCCCTTGGGTTGGCAAACTTGTAAATAATGCTTGACTCGACACAACTGGAGTTAAATAAAGATGCCAACACGTAATAAATCTTTAAAAATAATCATTTCAATGGGTTAATAAACTATATTTGGGCAATAATCACAAACGTCAAACCTAAATAGTATAATGAAAATAAATAAAGTCCGAAACTTTGCTGAGTCGAATAATTTAAAATAATTGTATTAATAATATTTATGAATTCAAATAACACAAATTATTCTAAATAATTAAATCGAACAATATCGGGCTAAGTAATTATCACCACAAAGGGAAATTAAATACTTGTTTATCAGTTAATAATTATTTCATCAATTGTTTAGTATTAATTATGATTTAAATAATTAATTTAAAATGTAAAGGAGGACTTAAATTATTATATCCCATGAATAATTAATTATCTAACTAGATTTGTTGAGAATTTAATATCTAATATTTTTGAATTGTTACTTGTTATGTTGTCAAAAATTTTAATATATATATATTAGACATTTAGCTGCATGCATTCCTACTCGAATAAAATTATAGTTATTTATAATTTTATGTTCTCATTCAGATTAGGATCGTTGGTCGCAGGTGCGAATTCGAAATATCTAGGTCCGTATAATTATTTGAAATGTTGGATTTTCCCAAGCTGGTAACCTTTGTCGGTACTAATCTCAGAATGAACTGGGAGATAATGACTAATCTCAAAATAACCTGGGAGACCACCTAATCTCAGAACAAACTGGTAGACAATTTCTAATCTCAGAATGAACTAGGAGATAATGACTAATCTCAGAATGAACTTGGAGATGATTTCTAACCTCAGAATGAACTGGGAGATAATGACTAATATCAGAATGACCTGGGAGACCACCTAATCTCAGAATGACTTGGGAGACAATTTCTAATCTCTGAATGAATGGGAAGACGATTTCTAATCTTAGAATGAACTGAGAGATAATGACTAATCTTAGAATGACCTGGGTGACCACCTAAATCTCAGAATGAACTGGGAGAAATTTTCTAATCTCAGAATGACCTGAGAGATAATTACTAATATCAAAATGACCTGAGAGACTTTTTCAAATCTCAGAATGACCATTAGTGGTTTTATTAACATGACATGGCTCGAGTTAAAAAATAATAATACTAACTTGTAATAAATCCTTAAAAATTATTATTCTAATGATTATGGGTTAAAGTTGCTAAACGAATTAACTATATTACCAAATCGCCATGAGTAATAAAAATATGGTAATGATAAACTATGGATAATTAATCGGTGTACTATAAACTATTAATTTAATTCAGATGGTTATAAGTGGTTAATAAAATAAAGATTTTCACCTTTACCATATTAAACTCAATACTAGGTAGATAAAGCGATTATTTTTAATATCGAGTTAGTAAAGTAGAAAATGGGTTATTAAACTAAAATCGAGTAAAAATCACAAGTGTTGAACCTAAATAGCATAATGAAAGTAAATAAAGTTTGAACCATTATTGAGTTGAATAATTTAAAATAATTGTATTAGTAGTATCCTTAAATTATTATAATATAAGTCATTTTAAATAATTTAATTGAAAGACTTAATTAATTAAATTGCTATTAATAATGATAGTGAATAAAGATTAAAATCGTAAACTAAATCATCAAGATTGTGGTGAGGTAGTTATCATCTCAATGGAAAATATACTAATAATAGTAATTTAATACTTGTTTATAAGTTAATAATCGTTTTATCAATAGTGAAGTGTGAATTATAATTCAAATAATCAATTTAAAATGTAAAGTATGACTTAAACAATTATGGCACATGGATAATGAATATCTCACTAGACTTGTTGTAAATGTTGAGAATTTAATACTTAATATTGTTGAATGTTGCATGCTTTATGTTGTCGAATTTTAATAATGATATATTAAAATCATTTAGTTGCATGCATTCCCACTCGAATTGTAACGACTTGGCCCAATGTTGAACGTAATGGGCCTAAGTCTTTTAAATGGTTAACCGAAGTTAAAGATTTATAGTTCATTCCTACTTATAAACAAGATCTTCTCCGAGTAAGTATTAGATGTGGGACTAAGTTGAAGGATCTCACAATGAACAAGAAATGGCAATGAAGTATCCTAGCCTAGCCTATTCGTGGCATAAAATTCTTATAATTGTAGTAGCATAAACTAATTTTGAAGATAAAATTAATCATGATTGTTTTGTTGCCCATTATGTAATTTCGAGGATGAAATATTTCCAAGTTGGGGAGATTGTAAGGATTGGTGGGAAAATTATAATAATAATTGGATGCGGACGCAGTCGGGAAGAACCGAATGTGTTATATTCTTTACTCGATTAATTATTTACCCATTTTATTATTTACCCGGTTACCCGGTTAAGTGAAATATTTGTGTTTTCACATACCCTAGCCGTCATTTTATTTTATTTTATGAAGGATGTCCTCCACCTTAACCTTCATTCACATTTTTTTCTCCTCTTTCGGAGACTGCTCTCTTCCTTGTTTGGGTATTCTTCCAATATCCCTATTCTTATTTTTCATGCATGCATGTTTTAATTTGATAATAAGCTTGATAATTGTGAGGATTAAAGTTTAAAATCAACAAGAAAGAAACTACACTAAACTGAAATGGCCGACGCGTTCTCGTGTTCGGCAAGATGGGAAATCACAGCAAGCTTCGCCGGGGAACCATTGCAGCGGATGACGAGCCAAGCCAAGAAAACCCTAGTCCTACTGGCGATGTAAAACCCGTGACTCGAGTCAGAGTTTTACGGGAGTGAACCAGTCGGTTCGAGTCGAGTCAGCTTCATGGACCGCGAGCTGGGTTGGAGGCCAGCTGTGAGTTATGAGCAATGAGGGTCATGTATGCTCAAGTGTATGATGATAACGCCTGAAAGATGATGAAAAAAATGGGTTATCAAGTATATGGAGGTATGCAGTATTGATTGTTATTTTTATTTGATCGAAGAATAGTTTTAGGCCGAATAACGAATTAGGACGCGTTTGACGATATTCGGGTGGGTTATTAGTTATAGAGCATGTCATTTGGATGTTATTG